>SJYX01023291.1:232965-266572 GCA_006410675.1 Oreotragus oreotragus | reverse complement strand
AAAAAAAAAAAAAAAAGTGTCAAGGCAGTATGCAAACCAAAAAAGCAATCAAATTTAAGGAAAATATCAGAAGATAACTATGCAGACAGTAGGGAATTGTATGTCTGTGCTGGGGCTAGTGGGTTGGAAAAACAGTATGTGTATATGTTGGATTTACCATAAACTAAAAGACTGGTAGGAAAAAGGATAAAATAGCAACAGTAATTCACATTTAGGGAACTTGTCTCAACTGTTTAAATAACAGAGCATCGGTTACTTTAGAGTTGTAGTATTGGATGTGCTATGACATTTCATGATTCTCTCACTGTATCTCTATTTATGCTGCATCTGCAAAGGAATTCTAATCTAGGTTAAGATTAACTAAACTGAAGAATAACCCTATCTGCTTCACTAGGTAAATTATTCATGGAACAAATGAACAGTATCTGAGGTCTGGTTAAGAAACTGCTAAGCAAATACAGTGCAGTGCAGCCATTTTTTAAACAGTGGTTTCACAACTTTGTTATGATTGACATTTGGGACCAGATAATTGTCTGTTGTAGGGACTGCCTTGAGCATTGTAGAATGCTGAGTGAACCTGTGGCCCCTACCTACTAGATGACCCCAACTGCTGTGACAACCCAGAAATATCTCCAGACAACACCAAATGTCCTCTGGGGAGAAAACTCATTCCAGAGGAGAACTGTTGCTCTAAAGCAATTTTAAATTTTCATTATTACTGTTTTTTGGTCACACTGTGTGGCATGCAGGATCTTAGTTCCCCGACCAGGGATTGAACCCATGGCCCCTGTAGTGGAAGCTTGGAGTCTTAACCGCTGGACCACCAGGGAAGTCCCTTAAAGCAATTTTCAGAGCTCAATTTTCAAACGTCTGCATCCTCACTTTATACTGGTTTTTGCTCAAATTCCAATTGTCAGAAATCTTTGTGACCATCTAGTCTAAACAATAAATCTCTTGCCTTCACTTTGTACCCTCTCTGCTTTCTCTCTTTGTGTAGTTACTACTGGATGGCATTATGATTGTATTTGTCTACTTCTTGTCTTTTCACTAGAACTTAAGCATAGGAGTTTCAGTCTGGTTCATCCCTAGGTTACCTCCAGTGCCTCAAATAACAACACTGACACCTAGAAGTCACTCTATAGGGTTTGCTGATCTGATTAGAGGGAAAACTATAAGTTGATACAAATGACATACTACTAAAGTCCA
This sequence comes from Oreotragus oreotragus, assembly GCA_006410675.1. Lineage (NCBI taxonomy): Eukaryota > Metazoa > Chordata > Mammalia > Artiodactyla > Bovidae > Oreotragus > Oreotragus oreotragus. The sequence goes on along the minus strand of SJYX01023291.1, from coordinate 265,366 downwards.
TTTTCCTAATATATTGTACTTCACATGGAACTGTATTTTGAGACATAAGTGCTTAACTGTCTATACCGTGTGACAAAAAGAATTTTAAGGCAACTGCTAATGAGATTTACTGGAGTTTCAAAATTGGAGTTTAAAATTAATTCATTTCCAGCACTGGAAAAAACCTTTGAATGGGTCATGATGAGCCCCTTTTGTCTTCTTTGAGGCATCTTAGCTGTGAAGATAATGCAACAAGGAGCCAGAGTACATAAAAATACTTGTCAGTCAATAATGATGTCAGAAATGAAGCAGTAAAAAAATCATAGAACAGGAAGTTTTGACTAAAACTTGCTGTATTGGTTTCCTATATTGGTCGATGGTTAACTTTATCAGGCTCTGAAAAACTTAGACATTGACAAGATGAGATTGTTTTGAGAACCTGCTTGAGAGTAATAAAATTCAAGACTGCAACCTGATTGCACTGAATTTTAATGTTCTGAATAAGGACAAATATATCAATGAATACTGAGAGGGCAAAAATAAACTGAAAGTTTAAAATCAACTGAGTTTAGCTGTCAGATTATCAGTAGTATTATATTAGAACTTGATGCTATTAACATTCATCCCTGAAGTAAATCAAGAGTAAAAGTCACCAAGGTTTGGTGACTAACACCAAACCTTACCTTTCATTCCTGCTCTCTTTGTATCGTCAATGGTTAAAAGTATGTCCACAGTACTTTGAGCATTATCAGATAACTTTTCTTCACCTTCAGGCCAAGGGATATCTACAAATACAAATTAACATGTTCATCATTGGTCAAAGGAACAATACACAGGGATAAATGAGATAAATGAATCTATCTTCATAGATAGAAGAAAAAGAATCACCTCTTTTCAGAATATTCTGGAATACTTGCTGTGGTGTTTCATCATTGAAAGGGGGAATTCCTGTTAGGAACTCAAACAAGCAAACTCCAAGGGCCCACCAGTCTACTGCAGGACCTGGAATTTAAGAGGAAGCAGCTGAACTTGCAAGCATTTTCTACAAATGTCTGATCAACTAAAACATTAATATGTTTTTATCTGGGTACAATGAAGGCCCAAAGACTTACTTCCTAAGGTTTTCCTCTGGCTCTTTAAGGTATAAAACCCCAAATTACCTTCCTTTAGGCAGTGCAGTAATTATTTTCTTGGAAAATAAGTTTTGTTATTTTTATTTATTAAAAAAATTTTTTTGCCATACCATGTGGCACGCAGTATCCTAGTTCCCCAGCCAGGGACTGAACCTGTACCCCTTGCATTTGGAAGTGCAGGGTCTTAACCCCTGGACCTCCAGGGAAGTACTGAATATAGAAGTTTAGATTAACAACTAACGTGGCTATTAAAAAAAAAGTTAAAAGTTATCTTTTGCCTTTTATTAATTACTTCCAATATTCTGGAGACTTACTTGTGCTAAATCCTAAAATACAACGAAGAAATGCATTTAATCTAAAAGTTATTCTTTAAAATTAGAGTACTCCTCAGTTTCAGATCAGGAAATAATAACAAATGATTCTGTATCTACTTGTTTTACAAAGGAATGAGATGAGGTAGTAATATTAATGCTAACTGGAGGATAACCTGGTGACTAGGGAAGCCTTACTTACAGGGTGTTTTAATGTTGCTTTACTCTTTTTAAGGACAGAGGGGGACAAATTAGTTTAACAACAACAACAAAAATTTTAGACTATAGCTTGAGGAGGGAATTAGATGATAAGTCTTAATAAGCAGGTAAAACTGACTTCTAAATAAAACCTTCAATGAAAGCATCATTTCTATACAAAGATTTTTTTTATTTTTATTTTTTGGGCTATGTCATGAGGCTTGTGGGATCTTAGTTCCCCAATCAGAGATTGAACCCAGGCTTTGTCAGTGAAAGCACCAAGTCCTAACCACTAGACCACCAGGGCATTCCCTACAAAGATTTTTTTTTTAGATGTTTATTTTAAACAAGACCTTATAATCTGGTTTATACTTTTGCTTAGTTATGTCTACGAACGAACAAAATGTTTCCTAAGCAAAAGTTAATTTCAGTCCAAAAACTTCAATTAACTTCTATTAACTTCAATATAAATTTAGAGTTGAGATTCTAGTCTAGAACTAAATTTGTCTGAAAATTAACTTTTTAAAGTCAGTTTCACAAAATTCACTACTGTGGTTAAGCAAATACCATTTCATTTTAAAACAAGTAGAAAAACAAACAAAAAAGCCTCCAAAACAAAAACAATAGGAAAGTGTTGTGGAATCTGCCATTAGAAAAAATAATCGCATGCATTTAGAATACCTTTCCATTTGCAAGCCACATGATCCCATTTTTCCTATGAAACACAAGGTACAGTCTATAGGCTTCTATCTCTATTGTAATCACTATAAAAACATACAAACCACCTCCATTAGTAGGCCTTTTAAGCAGCACTGAGAAAGAATTATTTCAACAGATTAGATAACCAAATACAGCAAAGTAGGAGGAAATCAGGAAAAACCCTGCGTTTTAATTTATTTTACTTAGGTTAGAAATTAGGACCCTTTTCCCAGCTCAGCCAAAAATGTACTCATATCAGAAACATACATGACTTCTCTATGGATATGTCATACATACCCATACACTTGAGTCAGAGTCTAAAAAGATCACGTATTGTGATAAATCACATTATCAATTATAAATAGCTAGAAAAGAGTTGTTTTACATGACTGGCTTTCTAGTTTAAAATCCATGTCTGTAATTTGTATGTTAATACTGTTAATTCCTCTCTATTTTCCAATAATAATGGAATGGAAGGCTTAGAAAATTCAAACCTTTTTGTAGCTATTAACTTTAATATTTTTATCAAGTCTACTTCTTCAGTTGTAATTAAAAAATTCCACATGCCGATACTTGTTTCACAGAAAAGAGCAATCTCTCTGGATGTCTTCTTGCTCAGAAGACAGTTCATTTTTGTATTTCATGGGATAAAGATAAACATGTACACGCTGTGTGCATGCTAAGTTGCTTCAGTCATGTCTGACTCTTTGTGACCCCATGGATTGTAGACCACCAGGCTCCTCTGTCCATGGGATTCTCCAGGCAAGAATACTGGAGTGGGTTGTCATGCCCTTCTCCAGAGGATCTTCCCGACCCAGGGTTTGAACCCAGGGATCTCTTACATCTCCTGCATTGGCAGCCAGGTTCATTACCACTAGCACCACCTGGGAAGCTCATTTTGTATTTCGTAAGTGAGCTGAAATTAAGAAAAATTTTTCATGCAATGTGATCTATTTAGACTTTGACTGTTCAGATAAATGTGCTTTGCCATGTTCCTTTATGGAGAAATTCACTCACCTGAAGTCAGAAATCCTGCATGTAAGAAAACAGGAGTTAGGTACATTGTTTGAAAATTATAAGTTCATTCTTATGTCATTTATTGAACTAGAAACCAGGCAGTGTGCCTGATACAAGTGATAAAAGTTGAAGAAGAGAGCTTTTCCCAAGAAGAAAACAGCCTACTCTGGGAGCAATAATTCAGGTAATTTTACTACAAATATAAGAGAGCTGAAACAGACATATATATTAAAAGCAGCAGCTATGGCAACTCAGGCTGGGGTCCCTAAGTCCCCTTAGTAGTTAAGAGAGCAGGGAATTGTTATTGTTGTCTTTAAAATGATAAATTGCTCTCTATTATTTATGTGTCAAGTTACTTTTATGGGAAATAAAAATTTTAGAACATTTCACTAGCTAGCTATGATAAATAGATGTCCCACTAAAAGAGTGGCAAGATTTTATCAATAAAACCTTGCCATCTGAGGTTTCCATTCAAACTGTATTGATTTGAGAAAATGTATAAATGATAATATAGGAAATGAGCTAGGAAAGCTGTGACTTAGCAAAAGGAACAATGTCCAAAAACTAGTTAAGTGCCCAGAGGAACTTTTATTTCTGAGTTGCTTTTTCAGGGATGGTTCCTCTCTGGTTGGACCCCCTGGTGAGGATATAGTGAGTGCAGGCTCTGAACAGGAAGAGGCATCTGCAGACTGGACGGAAGTGCAGGACCAATTTTGTCTTCCTGAAACCAGACAAGAATAGACCTGGGAAGACAACAGAACAAAGACAGTAGAGGGGGGTGGAAGGTGGGGCTTCTCTGGGTCACTGAGACTAAACCAGCAGGCTGAGGATCAATGGCCGTGTGTCTTTATTTACTATAATAAACGCCATGTATGTGAGAAAAAGAGTGCTGCACGATCTCATCTTGTTTTACCTTAGGCAATCTAAGTTCCAAAGAAATTTAACACAATTTATCTCAAAAGAAACTATAATGATAGATACTTTAAAAACCCCAGACGCCTGTGCCTTACCATGGGCCCTGGCTAACAGAAGCTCGGGTGCGAGGTAGTCTGGTGTTCCCAGGAGTCGCCCGTCGTCCACTGGGGCTGCCCCTCTTCTCACACTCTTTGGAGTTCGGTATGGAGTTTCTGATTTGACCTGATTTGGGGTCTGCTAATTTCAAGAGTTTAAGGCACAATAAATACCTTCATTCCTTTCACAGTGAACAGAAAGGCTTACACCAAAGAAAAGCTAGGCTGCTGGGCATGAAAAATAGTCAAGTCCTTGATCAGCTTTGAAAATGGTCTCAGAACTAATTATGAAAAGTCTTACTTAAAAAATCCTAATGATAATAATGCAATTCAATTGCTTAGCTAACACCAGTTATTTCAATAAGATCTGGATATCCAAGAAACAATGAAAAAAATCCATCAGAAAATTTCTTGATAGGATGGATCAAAACAAGCTTACGAAGTGTCCTGAAGGGAGGCTACAGCTGAAAAATGATTGAATTATTAGGACAATGCATAAGATGGAATTATATGCAAATAACCTTTGGTGCCAACTGGCATTTATATTTTTAAGATATTTTGTTGTCTCACAAGGACTCTGTTGGACCAGCAGGAGAGGTGGTAGACACAGGCTCTGAAGGTAAGAAATTTCTAAGTCCCTCACTAAGCTCTAAATAGAAAACTCAAGTCTTGTAACCCTACATTTGAGGTGTGTACTTTTAAATATTAAGATGTCTCTCCAAAGGAAGAAAAAAAAGAAATTTTGGGTTTAAAAAGATAACGGTTTAGGAAGAAAAAAGATTTTATTTTTCAACTCTCTTCTACAAAGAAAAGAGATCATCTAAATATGTCCTTAGAAAGCAGTAAAGTAGATGGATTTTAACTTTGTATCTCAGAGTTACTGTGATCAAGTGAAAATGTGATTGTCAATATGTAAACATGTGAAATGTAAATATGTGAAAGTACGCAGGACAATACAAATGAAGGAGGCACTGGAATTAAAAATGCTACACACTGCTACCCGCTTCACCTTTCTGTAAAACCTCCACAGAGCCACAGATTCCCAATAAGCAGAACAAAACCAGTTGATTAATATTATATAGTCCAGCTGATAGGCAAGTGTCCTAGTTTATTTTTCTAAAATCTAAAGGACCACACATTAGCAAGTGATAACATACCTGATACAGCATGGAGTGTCCAATGGTAACATACCTGATATGGCATGTAGGATCTTTCTTTCTGAGTAGGGGTGATAGCCATGGGATATGACCCACTATGAGCACACGAAATATCCATCATATCTAAAGAAGTGACGCTTATCTTGGAAGGTTCGGAGCTATTGGAAGCATTAATGTGACTGTTAAAACTCCGAAATGCCACAGCATTTCTTTTAGAGGTTAATGGTTTTAAGACCTCTGAAGAAGGAGCCAACATTTTTTGGTTGCTGTCTTGGATGGCAGGGCACTCAACACCTTTTGGCAAGGTACTTTCTTGGCAGGTGGGTGATACAGGAAGTAGGTCTTCAATATTTGATTCTTCCAAAGAGGATTCTTTGATGTTTTTACCTGGATCTAAAGACTGCCCTCCTAACGGACTTTCCATGATGGAAATTCCAGGAAAAGATGAATCAGAGTCCATGTGGATACTTTTAGGAGTTCTACCACCATCAGAACACAGAAAACTAGAACTTAAGTAGTCCTTCTTACTATTCTTGTCACAATCGTCATCCAGCTCACACATAAGGTTTTTTCCTATCATTGGGACAGGTGATTTTTCTGGGGTTTGGTGTTTATCAGTAAAAGAATTGCCCACATTCTCCTTATTCACACAGTCATTTTGCTGATCTCTGTATACCAACTGCTTAAGGTCCTGGACTTCAAATGTTAAGCCTGTCCTTTGAGTTGTATAACAATCTCTCATTTCATTACTACACTCATACTCGAAGCAACTTTTTTTATTTGGTGTAATTCCCTGACGAGGACTGGAGTCAACTAATTCGAAAATTCTTTTACAGCTTCTTTTCCCGAGGTGCTCTTCAGTCATCCCACCAGAATCCACAGCCCACTGATCTGACTCACGGAAACAAGACTGGCTTGTGTCAGCAGTCATGTTGATATTATTTACATCTAGTTCTCTTGCTTCCCAAGAAACTTCCCCTGAAGAACATTTTTTAGCAAGGTTAACATAAGAGTTTCCAGTGGCAGGAACGACACTGCTGTCGTGAATGGGAGAAAGAGCTAACTCAAGATCCCTTTCACTGAAACTTCTGGTCTCCATGGCATCTACAGATTTTGTGCATAATGGCTTTTCAGCTGTGTTCCAACTCATCATTGTAGAGCCTGTTGCATTGTCGCTTTCCTAAGAGGGAGGAAAAAGCAATTAAAAAATTAGGGGACTTCCTTGGTGGCCTCGTGATTAGGACTTAGCCACTGCAATGAAGAAAATCATATTGCTGAGACTAAGGAGCAAATAGAGTCCAATTTATTTTATCAAGTGGAAAGATTTTTTTTCTTTGGGTATTAATATAATTCTAATCTAACATTTTATCCACATTCTATATAGGAAAGGTTATCATATTTTTAGTTCCTCTCAGCTTCAATAGCTTTTAAAAGCCCAGAATAGAATACATAAATTAAGTAAAATAACTTTCAGTATCTATTCACTTGGCAAGCAATCTCCTTAGAATAGATACTTTTAAAGACACATCTGCATCACCCTTGTGGTCTAGAAGTTATTTCTGATTCAGAAGAGTTACCATTCCATTAAATGATAAATTGGCAGTAAACAGTTATAGAAGGAGATAGTATAAGTTATAAAATAAGACAAAGGTTAAAATAACTCAACAATCTAATGTCTGTGTTAGGGTGGAGAATTTTAAAAAAGAATTCCATCTAGATGCCTAGAAGCCAAACATTTACCATTAATATACTGCAAAAATTAAAAATTGGAGGACTTCCCTTGTGAACCAGTAGTTAAAGACTCCATGCTTCCAATATAGGGATCATGAGTTTGATCCCTGGTTGGGGAACTAAGACCCCCACATGCCTCACAGTATGACCAAAACATAAATTAAAAAATAAAAATTAAAAAAAATTGTAATCTCATATAGTGAACAAGAATAATTTCACATTTGAATGAGAAATGAAATACTGCAAAAGAACTTGACAGAATATACAGGAAAATGAAGAGTATCTTCACTGCTGTTCACATAACAGTTTCATGTCCTTACAGAACTTGTATGAAAAGGTGTCAAGTGTTTCTATCATTACACACAGTTGGTTCTGGGTAAGGTGAGTGGCACTCTGACCTGGCAATCCTTTTCCCATCTGGGACTGCTGTGGCACTCGGATTCCACGCTGGATATGAAGGTATGGGATGGACTGCTGGTGCTTGATGTCGCCAGCCTCTTCCTAGACTGGAGGAGGTGAGAAGTTAGACATTTCACGGGCATCCTGGGGTGGGAGGCAAGCATTTCAGGACCTGTGGGGAAGAGAAAACACCGAGGCTTACTTATGTCACATCTTTCCTACTTCCTTGCGAATCCTGAATCTTTACAGGTAATTGGGTTAAGTAGTAAGTAAATATTTCGTATCAGAACTATTTCTATGTAAACATTATCTCATCTACAAGGATGGCTTCAGGCTGTTTTGACAAACAAGTCCTGTTCTGAAAGTTAATAGACAAAACTCTCAATATTTATAAAGTAGAAATCAGGACAGGGAGCAAATTTATAATTAGGAGAAAATTCATTTTGAATATCCATTATCCAATTTGAAACTTTTCTTGATGAAGGTTCATTACTGATGGGCAAATCTGGATGTGCTAAAAGGCTGGAATGTGACTACTCTTACTTAATTCACTTTGTATTTAATTAAAACCAAAGCTTTATTTTAATGTTGAGGTTTACATGCTTACCAGTGTAGAATTATATACATCCATAGGGACTTCTTTATACTACTGGGTAAAAGAAATAATAGTGACTTTGCTAAGTGTGAGCCAGTGCCAGAAAGCAGCACCATTTATATAATACAAGTTCCTGTATCTTATAAACAACTAATGATGCTTAAACTTTTTGCTCCTGAACTTAAAGTGAGACTCTTTTGTTCTCATTTGTAAAAAGGAGGCAATTCTTCCTTTTGGTCTATCTATCCATCCAAGATATATACAGAATTGAGGACCAAATTCACAACAAAGTAGCATCTATGAAAACAACGAACACTAATTACTCTTTAGAGAATCATTATTCACATTTCTAAGATGAAGAAAATACGCATGCACAGAACTAAACTGTCCATTGTTGATAAGTTAGAGGGTGAAGTTAAGTGCTATACAGATTTTCCACTTGCTTCCTTTACTTTTGACTTTTGTCTTTTATTGTGTAATAACTAAAACTATATCATCTTGACTTTATTTCAGAACCTTTTAGAAATTATTTTATAAAGTCACACAGTATTACTATATCTTTTCCACTAAGATTTCCATAGACTCAAGTTCCTGTATCTTATAAACAGTGTTTATAGGATAAGATACAGTGTTCCTGTATCTTATTACAGTGAAATTCACCCAATGATCATTACAGTGTTGCAGCTAATTGAAAAATTAGCTTGACATTTTATTTTGTTGATGTAAAGATCTGCAACAGGGACTTCCCTGGTGGTCCAGTGGTTAGGAATCCACCTTGCAATGGACAGTACACCAGTTCGATCCCTGGTCCAGGAAGGTCGCACAAGCTGTGGAGCAACTAAGCGAGGGCTCTAGAGCCTGTGCTCAGCAACAAGAAAAGCCACCACAGAGAGAAGCCCACACATCGCAACTACAGAGTAGCCCCAGCTCCCTGCAACCAGAGAAAGCCCGTGCATAACAATGAAGACCCAGCGCAGCCAACAGCAACAAAAAAGATCTGCAATAACCCCTGTCAGAAGTGGCACTTACATGACAAAACAGAGGAAATCCACAGGCTATCTGAATGTCTGCTTTTAAAAATGATTGATACTCAGAATTTTAAAATTGTAAAATACTTTGTTCCTCAAGGGCACATTTAATGGAATATACTACCTTTTCTTTTATACTCACATGATTTTAGTAGCTTGCTAGAATAAGGAGTAATGTCCTTCTGATCTACGGACATAGGACAAGTTAGTCCTTGAGAAAGTGGTGATGTTTCAGATACATGAGTCGAAAGGACATTTGCAGAGTCGTGATTTTCTTCTGCAACTGGTGAGTGCTATGAAAAAGAGGAAGACAAAAACAAATGCTACGATTTGTTGTCACAAAACCACCACCTAAACGCATAGACTGTTATGGCATCTAGGCAGATGAACTGCTGAAGTAATACGACAATGCTTAGTATTTGAATTCATGTAAACGGCAATCATACTAGGGCATTTCATGTGAGTTTTTTCCTTATCGAGTACTTACAAATCCCAAAGAGCTGATGAGAGATAATACTTGTCCTGGGGTTCTTGAATAATCCTGTCTAGGTTTTGCCATGGATGGTGTTGTAAGAATATCCATCATGTTGATATCTAGTATGGAAAGAAAAGTATATGATATTCTTTAAAAACTTTGACTGTCATTGACTAAAGTCAACAATTATTTGTTCTGGACTTTGCCCCACTTTCCACATTATTAACATCAACTACAAAGTTGGCTTGTGCAAGACAAACACAGCCAGGAAAACCACCATGCCATACAGTTAACATGTAGAACTAACCAGACAAGAGAAAGACAAATAACAAACGCTTTCTCTATATATAGAATTTAAAAAAACAAAATGAAAAATCAAGCTCATAGATACAGAGAATTGATTTGTGGTTGCCAGAGGTGGGATTAAGGGTTGGAAGAAATGGATAAAAGGGGTCAAAAGGTAAAAATAAATAAATAATAAAAATAAGTTTTAAAAAGAGAGAGAGAAATACAAGAGTGTTACCTAACTGCCAACAAAATAATTCTTGGTAAATAAAGCATTAGAAAAGGAGGTGGTAAAAAAAAAAAAAAGTTAAGAAAGGAATCAATGTACTAAGAATACAAAATAAATTTCAGTAACAGAATCTGAGTGACTAAACAACAACAGCAGAATCAATTTAGGAATTAATACAAATTATGGAACACTTATGGTAATTTACTATGTAAGTAAAATAGAAACTAATGCAGACTTTTATCAACTTTCAATGTGTAACACTGTAAAATGATTCAACACTCACACATAATATTGTACAATTTTCTTTAGATATCAAAAATAGTAAGAGAAGTGTAATGCTTTGTTATGTGGTGTAAGACTTTAAAATGTAGGTCGAAAGTCTGAATTTAAATTTCACTTATACCTCACACTGATAAAACTGTAAGTAAGTAAGTATTAGTCGCTCAGTCATGCCCGACTCTTTGCGACCCCATGGACTGCAGCCCACCAGGCTCCAGTGTCCATGAGATTTTCCAGGCAAGGATACTGGAGTGGTTTGCCATTTCCTTCTCCAGGGGATCTTCCCAACCCAAGGTTTGAACCTGGGTCTCCTGCACTGCAGGCAAATTCTTTACTGACTGAGCTACAAGGGAAGCTTGTAGGAACTACAATAAACTTCTTAAAATATATTTTACAAATTAAAAAAAAAGCTACAGCAATGATTTCTTGGTTATGACTTTGAAAGTACAGGAAAAAGGAAAAAATAGACAAATGGGACTATATCAAACCTCACAACTTCAGAATATCAAAGGAAACAAGCAACAGAATGAAAAGACAACCTATAGAATGGGAGAAATATCTGTAAATTATTTATCTAATAAGGGGTTCATATATAGAATATAGAGACAAATACAACTCAGTAATAACAACAACAACAAAAAAATCCAAGTAATCTAATTAAAATAGTGGATAAAGTCTTGGATAGACATTTCTCTAAAGATATACAAATGGCCAAGAGGTTTATGAAAAGATACTTAACATAAGTAACCAATAGGAAAATGCAAATCCAAACTACAATGAAATACTAACTTATACCCGTTAGGATGACCACTATCAAAAAACAAAATAAGAAGTATTGGAAAGAATGTGGAGAAATTGGAACTCTTGTGTACTGCTGGTCAACTGTAAAATGTAAAACTGTGTAACCACTATGAAAAATGCAGTGGAAGTTTCTCAAAAAATTAAAAAATAGAATTTGGTCTATATGATTCAGCAATTCTTCTGCTGGGTACACACCCCAAAGCCATTTTATTCATTTTTAACTAACAGAAAACAATATAAACTAATGAAATGTTAGTGTCTAAAATGTGTTGGACTTTTAAAAAGGTACTTACTTGCTATGTTTCTTACCTCTATTTAAAGTAACTTTGGAAAGGCCAAAATCTGTTAGTTTAATATGACCTTCATTAGAAATAAGCATATTGTCTGGCTTCAAATCCCTGCATATAAAAAAGATAAATAGCAGATAACTGAAAAAGAGCTAGTGTTGATTGTAAAATTTCCAGCAAAAAAAACAGAAAGTTAAAGAAGAATCAAATCCTATTTATTGTCTCTCATTGGTGGCTTTGAAAGTTCAGAAAAGAACTCTCAAAAGCAAACAAACAAAAAGAAAAGCAAACTAAAATTTGAATATCTGAATATACAGGAGTTAACTATTTAATGCTAGATTATCTTTGACATTATTCACTAGATAGTCTATTAAAATAAATTTCATTAGGTAAAATAAACCTCAAACCAGGTCAAATCATATTTACCTCTTTCTGTGAGATTAAGAGTGTGAGATTAAGCCTTAATCAAAAAGAGTCACTTAATCTTTCTTTGAACACAGCAAAGCACTGTAAATCAGCTGAGATTATAAACTATAGTACTTTTGCATGATGTACAGCTAAAAGAGTGGAAAAAAGAGTCAATATTCTCCACAATAAAATGGGATATCCATGGACAAAGCAACACATTCACACACACAGGTAGATGAAAGAGTTGATGGAATTTCTAAATTCGCACAAATTACTACTAAATTTAAGATAACCCAATATATTGGCGGATATGCAAATATCTAAGACTCAAATAGTAAATAAATAATTTGATTACTTGTGCTTAAGTAATAGTTTGGAGAAAAGTCAGTCATTACCTGTGAATGATACCATGTCTATGAAGGTAGTCTAAAGCCAATGCAACTTCAGATATATATTTCACAGCCATCTCTTCATCAAAATAGCCATAGATATGTAGAAGGGACTTGACATCTCCACCAATGAGATACTCCATTACCTGTCAAAACAAAATAGAAATACTGTAAAATAAAACCAATATGACTACTTAAAAATGTCTTATTTGAGCATTAATGATTATACATTTTAGCATGGTCTGTAACAGACATTTTCTTGGTGTCACTGAGTATACATCAATACCAGGTTTGTTCATGCTACCATACATTTTTTAAAATTTAAATTAAACTGTTCAGCCTTACGAAAAAGCTATGAAGAATAGAATAATTTCTCCTGTACTCTTCATCTATTTTCACCCATCATTAGCACTTTGCCACATCTGCTTTCTTCCTCTACACATATATGAATATAACAATACTTATTTATGCTAATCATTAACATGATTATGTTGCATAATAAATGTTATTAACAACATTAACATAAATACATTATGTGCATGTATTTTTATTCAAATAAAATACTTTAAATAAGGCAACATTAGCAACTGGTATTAATCTTTAAAATTCTGGCTGAATAATTTGAGAATAAAGTTGAAGAGAGCATGATATGTCACCACAAAATTCTTTTGCTTTCTCTTTCTCTTTTATTTTTTAAATTATGAAAGTGTACCACTGAATTCTTCATGTTTCCACTAACAAGGACATTCTTTTTTTTTTAAAAAAATGCTTTATCAAGGACATCATCTATAACTACACATCAGTTCAGTTCAGTCGCTCAGCCGTGTCCGACTCTTTGCGACCCCATGAATCGCAGCACGCCAGGCCTCCCTGTTCATCACCATCTCTTGGAGTTTACTCAGACTCACGTCCATCGAGTCCGTGATGCCATCCAGCCATCTCATCCTCGGTCGTCCCCTTTTCCTCCTGCCTCCAATCTCTCCCAGCATCAGAGTCTTTTCCAATGAGTCAACTCTTCGCATGAGGTGGTCAAAGTACTGGAGTTTCAGCTTTAGCATCAGTCCTTCCAAAGAAATCCCAGGGTTGATCTCCTTCAGAATGGACTGGTTGGATCTCCTTGCAGTCCAAGGGACTCTCAAGAGTCTTCTCCAACACCACAGTTCAAAAGCATCGATTCTTCGGCGCTCAGCTTTCTTCACAGTCCAACTTTCACATCCATACATGACCACAGGAAAAACCATAGCCTTGACTAGGCGGACCTTAGTCGGCAAAGTAATGTCTCTGCTTTTGAATATACTATCCAGGTTGGTCATAACTTTTCTTCCAAGGAGTAAGCGTCTTTTAATTTCATGGCTGCAGTCACCATCTGCAGTGATTTTGGAGCCCAAAAAAATAAAGTCTGACACTGTTTCCACTGTTTCCCCATCTATTTCCCATGAAGTGATGGGACCGGATGCCATGATCTTCGTTTTCTGAATGTTGAGCTTTAAGCCAACTTTTTCGCTCTCCTCCTTCACTTTCATCAAGAGGCTTTTTAGCTCCTCCTCACTTTCTGCCATAAGGGTGGTGTCATCAGCATATCTGAGGTTATTGATATTTCTCCCGGCAATCTTGATTCCAGCTTGTGTTTCTTCCAGTCCAGCGTTTCTCATGATGTACTCTGCATATAAGTTAAATAAGCAGGGAGACAATATACAGCCTTGACGTACTCCTTTTCCTATTTGGAACCAGTCTGTTGTTCCATGTCCAGTTCTAACTGTTGCTTCCTGACCTGCATACAGATTTCTCAAGAGGCAGGTTAGGTGGTCTGGTATTCCCATCTCTTTCAGAATTTTCCACAGTTTATTGTGATCCACACAGTCAAAGGCTTTGGCATAGTCAATAAAGCAGAAATAGATGTTTTTCTGGAACTCTCTTGCTTTTTCCATGATCCAGCGGATGTTGGCAATTTGATCTCTGGTTCCTCTGCCTGTTCTAAAACCAGCTTGAACATCAGGGAGTTCACGGTTCACATATTGCTGAAGCCTGGCTTGGAGAATTTTGAGCATTACTTTACTAGCGTGTGAGATGAGTGCAATTGTGCGGTAGTTTGAGCATTCTTTGGCATTGCCTTTCTTTGGAATTGGAATGAAAACTGACCTTTTCCAGTCCTGTGGCCACTGCTGAGTTTTCCAAATTTGCTGGCATATTGAGTGCAGCACTTTCACAGCATCATCTTCCAGGATTTGAAACAGCTCAACGGGAATTCCATCACCTCCACTAGCTTTGTTCTTAGTGATGCTTTCTAAGGCCCACTTGACTTCACATTCCAAGATGTCTGGCTCTAGATTAGTGATCACATCCTCATGATTATCTGGGTCGTGAAGATCTTTTCTGTACAGTTCTTCTGTGTATTCTTGCCACCTCTTCTTAATATCTTCTGCTTCTGTTAGGTCCATACCATTTCTATCCTTTATCGAGCCCATCTTTGCATGAAATGTTCCCTTGGTATCTCCAATTCTCTTGAAGAGATCTCTAGTCTTTCCCATTCTGTTGTTTTCCTCTATCTCTTTGCATTGATTGCTGAAGAAGGCTTTCTTATCTCTTCTTGCTATTCTTTGGAACTCTGCATTCAGATGCTTATATCTTTTCTTTTCTCCTTTGCTTTTCGCCTCTCTTCTTTTCAGTGCTATTTGTAAGGCTTCTCCAGACAGCCATTTTGCTTTTTTGCATTTCTTTTCCATGGGGATGGTCTTGATCCCTGTCTCCTGTACAATGTCACGAACCTCATTCCATAGTTCATCAGGAACTCTGTCTATCAGATCTAGGCCCTTAAATCTATTTCTCACTTCCACTGTATAATCATAAGGGATTTGATTTAGGTCATACCTGAATGGTCTAGCGGTTTTCCCTACTTTCTTCAATTTAAGTCTGAATTTGGAAATAAGGAGTTCATGATCTGAGCCACAGTCAGCTCCTGGTCTTGTTTTTGTTGACTGTATAGAGCTTCTCCATCTTTGGCTGCAAAGAATATAATCAATCTGATTTCGGTGTTGACCATCTGGTGATGTCCATGTGTAGAGTCTTCTCTTGTGTTGCTGGAAGAGGGTGTTTGCTATGACCAGTGCATTTTCTTGGCAAAACTCTATTAGTCTTTGCCCTGCTTCATTCCGCATTCCAAGGCCAAATTTGCCTGTTACTCCAGGTGTTTCTTGACTTCCTACTTTAGCATTCCAGTCCCCTATAATGAAAAGGACATCTTTTTTGGGTGTTAGTTCTACAAGGTCTTGTAGGTCTTCATAAAACCGTTCAACTTCAGCTTCTTCAGCATTACTGGTTGGGGCATAGACTTGGATAACTGTGATATTGAATGGTTTGCCTTGGAAACGAACAGAGATCATTCTGTCGTTTTTGAGATTGCATCCAAGTACTGCATTTCGGACTCTTTTGTTGACCATGATGGCCACTCCATTTCTTCTGAGGGATTCCTGCCCGCAGTAGTAGATATAATGGTCATCTGAGTTAAATTCACCCATTCCAGTCCATTTTAGTTCGCTGATTCCTAGAATGTTGACGTTCACCCTTGCCATCTCTTGTTTGACCACTTCCAATTTGCCTTGATTCATGGACCTGACATTCCAGGTTCCTATGCAATATTGTTCTTTACAGCATCGGATCTTGCTTCTATCCCCAGTCACATGCACAACTAGGTATTGTTTTTGCTTTGGCTCCATCCCTTCATTCTTTCTGGAGTTATTTCTCCACTGATCTCCAGTAGCATATTGGGCACCTAAGGAGCTGGGGAGATTTTCTTTTGGTATCCTATCATTTTGCCTTTTCATATTGTTCATGGGGTTCTCAAGGCAAGAATACTGAAGTGGCTTGCCATTCCCTTCTCCAGTTGACCACGTTAGTGTAATAAAATGCATGGAATTTAATGCTAAAATAACCTTATTACCTGTTGTTTAGTCTGTATTCAAATTTCTCTTATAATTCCATTTTGTTCCTGACGGCCTCTCTCCTCGTCCCTCATTCCCAGGCCAGGACCATGCATGGGATTTGGTTATCATATCTCTTTAGTCTCCTTTAATTTGGAATTTTTCTTCTTCTTTTTATTTGCTGGAGAGGGGCGGGACTGGGGGTGGGGCATAGGGTGGTCTTTCACAACATCTGATTATTTCCTCATGAACCTCTAGAACTTGGAAGTCATCCTCACCTCTTCCTGTCCCCTACCCAAATTCCTCATTAGAATTAAGAGTGTAAGCTGCCATGTTCAGTGAAAAGCAAGCAACTTGCTAAGTACATAGATCCCAAATCCACCACTGTCTAATATCTTTTCCTTATTACACATCAAACTTTATATTTCGATTATGCATCCTTTACATAGGAAATATTTTTAGCACTATGTGCCACACACTGTTCTACAAGGTTTATATCAACCTATTGGAATTTCATAACAACCTTTGAGGTAGGTACTATTGTTATCCTCACCTTGCATATGGGAAAACTGAGGCATGATGGTTCATTTTATGCATCAAATTGGCTAAGCCACGGCACCCAGATATTTGGTGAACACCAATCTAAATGTTGCTGTTAAGGTATTTTTTACATGAGCTGAACATCTCAACCATTAGAGTCTGCGTAAAAGCTGATTATCCTCCATCATGTTGGAGAGCCTTATCCAATCAGCTGAAGGCCTGGAGAGAAAAAAGGTTGAGGGGTTGTGTCTTTCTCCTCCAAAGAGGAGGGCATTCTGCCTCTTCACTGCCTTTGGGCTTGTGGTGCAACATCACCTCTTCGCTTGGTCTATAGCCTGTCAGCCTACCCCAGAGATTTTGGACTTGCTATTGCCACAACCATGAAGGACAATTCCCTAAAGTAAATCCCCCTGTTCTACATACACACATAGACACAGACACCCTATTGTTCTTTTTCGCTGAAGAACCCTAACAAATAGAACTGGTAAGGTGACTTGGCCAAGGTCATAAAGCTAGTAAGTTCAACAGCTGGAATTCAAACCTAGGTATTCTGAGCCTAAAGACAGTAATTCTTAAATCACTGGGTTTAGTGGTTCCTGAATGAAGAAAAACATGTCATTTACTCACCAAGTAGACATTGTTTGCTGACTGCAGGGAATAGTACAAATGGACAATGAAAGGACTTTTGCTTAGGGCCAGCGCGTCCCTCTCAGCTTGTACTTGATGAGTCATATTTTTGTTGATCATGTCTGCCTTTTTGACAACCTGTAGTACATAATGTGACAACAGACACATGGTTTTATTTTTTATCGCAGAGTGGTCTCAGGTTTCCAAGTTCCCATCGTGAAAACAACCAGAGAGAAAGGATGGACATGTTGTTTGGCCCTCACACTGCTAGCAGGAAACTTTGCCAGGAAAATAGCTAGTGAAAATAAAACTTTCTTTAACATAGAACCTCTCATCTTGGTATCAAGTGGTAAAAGTATCACATCCTTTTGGAGAAGGAAAAAGATGTAAGCAAATGCTCCCCGTCTACCCTACCAATAAGTAGAAAATAAAATCTGTTCTGCTGTTCTTACAAGTCGTAAGATAGCAATGTTCCTAATATGCTCCCAGATAATCAGAACTGTAGGGCTTCCCTGGTAGCTCAGCTGGTAAAGAATCTGCTTGCAATGCGGGAGACCTGGGTTCAATCCCTGGGTTGGGAAGATCCCCTGGAGAAAGGTGGAGAATCCATGGACTGTACAGACAATGGGGTCGCAACGACACGACTGAGCGACTTTCACTTAATCAGGAATGTAGGCATAGAGAAATAATTTGGCCAATCCATTAAAATTTTTTTTTTTTTTTTTTTTTGGTTCCTTGATGGATGGAAATAGAGAAAGAATGTACTTTTTTCCCCCTGGAAAAATTCTTTTTTTTTTTTTTTTTTGGGAATATAAAACTATTGAGCACTGTTCACCAGTATTTACAATAAAGTAAATAATATACAGTTGAATAACATTNTGTACTTTTTTCCCCCTGGAAAAATTCTTTTTTTTTTTTTTTTTTGGGAATATAAAACTATTGAGCACTGTTCACCAGTATTTACAATAAAGTAAATAATATACAGTTGAATAACATTCTGATTATTACAAAGTTGTTTTTCTTGGCTTCTGCTCAACTAGTAACCCGAAATACTGAGAAAATTGAGCCTCCAAGTAAGGAATGGGTTGGGGTAAGGTCTGAAAACACATGCAGGTCAAGTGTAGATTAGAAAAGTTGGTTCACTCATTCATTCCTGTGCTGAGTCGCTGAGTCGCTTTAGTAGTGACTCTTGCGACCCCACGGACTGTAGCTCACTGGGTTCCTCTGTCCATGAGATTCTCCAGGCAAGAATACTGGAGTGGGTTGCCATTTCCTTCTCCAGGGGATCTTCCTGACTCAGAGATCCAACCCATTCCTGTGCTGAGTCGCTGAGTCGCTTTAGTAGTGACTCTTGCGACCCCACGGACTGTAGCTCACTGGGTTCCTCTGTCCATGAGATTCTCCAGGCAATAATACTGGAGTGGGTTGCCATTTCCTTCTCCAGGGGATCTTCCTGACTCAGAGATCCAACCCAGGTCTCCTGCATTGCAGGCACATTCTTTATTGACTGAGCTACCAGCAAGTCCAGTTCACAGACCAGGACCAGCTAAAACGCAGCAAACACTATAGGATAGGACATGTGTTTACACAACCCTGGTAGTCCAGTGGTTACGATTCTGCCCTTCCACTGCAGGGGACCTGGGTTCTATCCCTAGTCAGGGAACTAAGATCCCATATGCCCTATGGACATATTCCTGTAGGGCATATTCCTGTATATTGTAAATTGCCAGTATTTTAAAATTATTTGATTAGGTTTCTATGAACAAATCTGAGACATTCCACATATCACAACCTTTCCTAAATATAGCAAAGGGACTTCACTTTCTTGTAAAACAATGGTTTACCAAAAGGAACCATCAAGTGTCCACTTTACTAAGTTTTGCTTCGATATTTAAAACATACCAGAATTTTTCTACTTTTTTCACTTGGTTGGGGAGGTTGTTGATAGTGCTAAGAATTTTCCTTCCAGGGCTTCTGCATTCATATGCAGATTTATATGCAGATATGGATGCAGATTCTGAGAGGATGCTTTAAAAAATTACCTAATTTAAATTGCTTAATTTAACTAATTAATTACAAAACTATTTAATTTGAAAGGTTAAGACTTAAGTTTTCAGTTTAAGTTGAAGGGATTTCTTATATTGCTCAAAATGATGGAATTCCAGAAACATGGGCTTATCCATGGTTATGAAAAGCTGTTGTTTAAATATATTTACCATAACAAAAACCACCACAACAAAAAAAGCTCCCAAACAATTTACATATGTATTTTATGTATACACATACAAAAAACTTAGAATGATCCTTAGGCATATATGAGTGAAATGCAAATTCTAAATTTTGATTAAGTAATGACTATGGAGATTTCCCCCAACATTTAGAAAAGCTGTTCTCTAATGCTGAGGAAATAATATATTATGGTATCAAATTCTTTTCTGCTGATGGAAGCAACTATAGAAAGCTTTTATTTATTCAAAGCAACTAGTGCTACAGACCAAAAAAAAACAACCCAATGTAACTTCCCCAATACTACTTCAAAACAAACATATCAAACCTGATTTTCATTAGAATGTAGTTATTTCTTCACACTAATAGATCAAAAAACCAAGACCCACATTATATATATAAATATACATAAAAATCAATGCAAACAATTATTGAGTCTCATCTTCTGGACAAGAATGCCAAATTAGTCTCTTCATAAAAATTACAATTAAAATTTGAGGACACTTCACATTTGCCTCTTTTGCCAGCACCAAGTCTGCCTCATCGGAATTTTTCCATTTCAAGAGAAACATTAATTCTCCACTGCTGTTCCTGGCACCAATTATTCATTCTGGATCAAGACCTCTGGCAAAACCTCTTGGTTTATCAGAAGCATCTCTTTTCTTCTTTGATTTGCTATCATCAGATTCACTGTCAAACAAAGATTTTCTTTTTGTTCCATCTTTTTCTTTACCAGCTTTTTGAGAATTAAGAAATGCTTCAATTAACTCTGGACAATCTAAATTTTCTTCAGGTTCCCAAGTATTATCTGCACCTGTAAACCCCTTCCACTTCAGGAAATACTCCACTTTCCCATTCACAACACAGCAGTCCAAATTCTTCAGGTTCTGTCTCTTCAACTTTTTTACTCTTTCCAATGTGTTTCTTTCCCATTTTTTTGCAACGTAGTTTTATTGGAGGCCATTTTTTATTGCAGACTTGAAGAGCTATTATTCGCTGCCTCTGAGCTTCTCTGGGTCTGCAGCATCTCCCAGAGAAATTCTTAAAAATGGTTAGAGTTTACTGACACTTAAGTATCAGATGCTGTGTTACAGAAAACAACTAATTACTCTTTTTAAGTAATTGGTAGAGAAGCAAAATTATAATCTATGTTAAAATTGGAGCACTAAACTGAATAGTAAAACTGAGATCAATTCTCAGGAAGATTACAAAGAAAAAAGGCATATTTCTTCCAAAGATTAATTAAAGCATTTAATAAAATCATCAATACACTGTAAATTCCAGCTGTAGAGCCTTCCCATAAGAAAAATGAAGAAAATTGACAAAGCCAGTCAAAAACATGATTTCCTTATCATCCCACTAGGCTGGAGGTTCATGAGGGCATATTTGTTATTTGTTTTTGTTCACCACTGTATCCATATCCTACACCAAGTGGATATTCATAAATACTGGCATTTTCATTTCAACAGCTAATAATGATGCTTAATAAACAGAAGGAAAAGCAAAAAATCTTTGGAATATGAAGTGATGGAGAATTAATTTCAATAGGGTGGGTCTGAAAGGTTAGGAAAAGTTTGAAGGTCGGGGGGGCGGCTAAAGAGAAATGAAAATTAAGCTCACTCAGTTCTGTCTGACTGTTTGTGACCCCATGGACTATACAGCCCATGGAATTCTCCAGGCCAGAATACTAGAGTGGGTAGCTGTTCCCTTCTCCAGGGGATCTTCCCAACCAGGGATTGAACCCGGGTCTCCCACATTGCAGGAGGATTTTTTTTTTTTTTTTTTTTACCAGCTGAGCCACAAGGAAGCCCAATGAAGGCCTGAGGAACCTCAAAAACATGTGAAGGAAGTGAAGAAAGTTGGATGCAAAAGACCATGTATTGTATGATTCTATTAATATGGAACGTCCAGAAAAGACAAACCAACAGAGATGGAAAGTTACTTGTGGCTAAGTGGGGAGACACTGCAGATAACCAAGAGAGTGGTAGTTTTCAGGTACTGGAAATTTTCTAAAATTGTAATGTGTAAATGGTTACCCAATCTTTGATTTACTAAAAACTAAGTTGTACTTTAAGGAAAAAAAGGAAGAAAAAAATCAAGTCTGTATTTGGGCAAACTTGAGAATGGAATGAAAAGGGTACTAAAAATGAATGAGACAGAATTGACAGGCAGAGTTGAGAGAGAGGATATACAGATGCAGTAGAGGAAAGTTCGGAGAAGGTGATGGCACCCCACTCCAGCACTCTTGCCCGGAAAATCCCATGGATGGAGGAGCCTAGTGGGCTGCAGTCCATGTGGTTGCGAAGAGTCGGACACGAGAGTGACTTCACTTTGACTTTTTACTTTCATGCATTGGAGAAGGAGATGGCAACCCACTCCAGTGTTCTTGCCTGGAGAATCCCAGGGATGGGGGAGCCTGGTGGACTGCCGTCTACGGGGTCACATAGAGTCAGACACAACTAAAGTGACGCAGCAGCAGCAGCAGCAGCAGCAGCAGCAGCAGCAGCAGCAGCAGCAGCAGCAGAGGAAAGTTAAAAAGACTCACGTTCCTAGCCTGAATGATGGTGGTGTTATTACAGGGAGAGAAGAAATACGGGAGGTGGTTAGGTGGAGAGGACCATGTTCGAAGCTGGACAAGTACAATTTTGAGGTGCTTGCTAGATATTCACACGGCAATGTTCAACAGAAAGTTGAAACCACATCAGTACTCAGTCTGCTAGCTTCTCCTTTATTACTATCACTCACTCCTGAGATGTGACTAATTTGAAGCTATAGGAGTAGATGAGAATCAACAGTGGCCTCAACAGCTTCAAATACTCTGAGCTCTTGAATGCTTTGGAATGATATTGTTGGGCTTCTTGGGTAGCTCAGCTGGTAAAGAATCCACCTGCATTGAAGGAGACCCCCATTCCATCCCTGGGTTGCAAAGATCCCCTGGAGGAGGCCATGGCAACCCACTCCAGTATTCTTGCCTGGAGAATCCCCATGGGCAGAGATGCCTGGAGGGCTACAGTCCATGTGGTTGCAAAGAGTTGGACAGGACTGAGCGGCTAAGTACAGTACATGCTACTGTAAGGATAAAGGAGTGATTTAGGAATATTTCAGCTTAATCTTTAAATAAAATTACATTCCAGATTCATAATGAAAGGCTTGAAAAGTGGGGTTTGTTTAATGATATCTTTTGGTTATACAGGTCAAAAGTTCATCTATATCATAGCATGCTTACTATAGTTAACAATATTGCATTATGTATTTGAATGCTGCTAAGATAAAATTCTCATCACAAGAAAAAAATATACAGCTGTTTCATCATGGTTAACTAGACTTATGATGATGATCATTTCACCACAAAGACACTGAATCGTTAAGCTGTACACATGAAATTGGTATATGTCAATTACGCCTCAACAAAAATAGAAATGAATCTACATCAAATTGGTAGTTAAAATATAATTTGGAAATAACTATTTCCAATTTCAAGTTTCAACCTTAATTCTGGTAAAGCCCAAATTAGTAAAAAGGGTTCAGAAGTCCTAGATCTTCTAAGGTTTACGCGGTGGGAACACAAGGGCGGAGCAGAGGCAACAGCGACTTGCCCGCGCTGTCACCTCAAATAATAAATCGTCTCGCGGGGCCCGGAGGCTTCAGCGAGCCAGGCATCCAGTCTAGCCGCTCCAGCGGCCCTGGAGCCTGCCCAGTTCAGGGGGCGGGAAGGAGGGCCGAAGGACCAGCCTTTTTAGCTTTCTTTAATCCTCGACTCTTACCTTCACCGCATACAACCTGTTGCCTTTCTGCCCCAGATACACCTTCCCAAAGGCGCCGCGGCTAATAGGCTTCACTATGGTGAACTCCTCAATGGAGGGAGGTCTTGGCACCGGGATCCTATTCACGCATTCTGTTGCCACACCACCTCCACTCTCCATCTCACCGCCCACGGTGGGTTCCATCGCAGTCCACCCAGGAAGCAAGGCTCTATCAGCGGCCAAGGCCCCTTCCGGAGCCGCAACTCCCGCCAACTAGGTTCAAAGTGAGGCTCCGCCCACGCCTCACGTAGGCAGTGATGTCACTACGTGCAGCCCACGCCACGCCCATCCATGCGCTTCTCCACCTCCGTCACCTGCGTTTTGTCGACGCAGAAGCCGATGGACGTGAAGGCGGGGCTTCCGGGAACTTCTTGAACCTACCACGGGCTGCCTCAGGTTGACCGCGGCTGGTTTACCGCATTCACACTGACGGGGGATCGCACGAGTTTTTGGCCGATGGGGAAAGGGACTTTGCGGGCTGTAATTTAAATAACGGGACTTGAAGAGTTTTTTATCCCGATCTCCAAAGGAGGCTGGTGGGGCCTGCCCTTACCCCACTTAAAAAACAACCACCAGACTCCTTTGGGGCCTCTCACCCGCGGGAGAAATGTAAACCAGTTCGGTCTGGTCAGTGAATCCGTGACCAGTGAAATCATAGAATGTGGAGAAACTGGAAGCGCATGCCTGGTCCTGTAATTTGACATTTTAACTGGGTGTAACTTGCCTATCTGGAACAGGAAGTTTTTTATTTATTGTGGGGAAGATAAAGAGCACTAAATTGTTGCAAAAGAGCGTATTATGGCTCAAGGCCCAGTCACAACAGGAGAATATGTCGGAAGTATTGATAAGAAAGCTGGAGGAAGACTTAACGGGGTGGATGCCGTTCCCCTTTAAAAAGAAAACGACAGCCAGAAAGCTTTGGGCCTCCGGAGCGTGTATTATTTAATGTGAAAGTGAACTATTTCGGGGCGTCAGCTGCCCAGGGTGGCGACCTCACCTGCCCCGGAAGTACTGGTGCGTTAGCTCCTTGCCTTCCGGGGCGGGTTGCCTGTCGCTGCAGCAGCTGTAGGCTGGGGAGGCCATTTTCCGCTTCTAGGAAGGGTGAGAGAGCGGAGAGAGAAAAGACGGGGGAAAGGGCTCAGCGCCTCCCCGCCGGACCGGAGAAGAGGGACAGTTTTGGCAGGCGGGTGAGGTCGCTGACAGCCTGGAGAAGATGTTTTCCCTGTCGAGCACCGTGCAGCCCCAGGTGGGTCCGGCATCCAGTTTATTTTTCTGTCCCAGCCCTGCTCCGGGCTGTTTGCCATTTGCGTTTCTTGGAAGCAGTTTCCCTTAAGGGGTCGTAGGAGGAAAGCGTATATTCCAGTTGGAGTCCTGGTGTTGAGAAAAGATCGGGCGACTCTGAGTAAAAAGATAACGAAGAAGCCTAAGTGTAGTACGAGCATGATGGAGATCTTGGCTTACCGATTTGATTGCGTGGAATTTTTGCTGGAAAATCCATCTGGCACTGTTTAGTGCTAAGCATTTCTGGGGTGGGGTTTGGGGAGTGGGTAGGGGGAAAGGCTAACATAGCTGTAGAGGGAGCAAGTGATGTTTCTTTTTTGTCTTTCCGCCTCTTCAAAGACTGGTACTCTCAACCCAGACTCTCTCTTTTTTAAATGGCATTTAACCCAGACATGCGAAGAAATTTGCAAGCTTCTATGAATGCTGTCTCTCTCTCTTTTTCTATCAACAATAACTAATATATATATTTTAAGTTATTACTTGCAGTTAAAATTCTGATTCAGCCTCCTCGTCATCTTTCCATTTATGAAGCAAAAGAGCAGAGAAAAAAGATGCCAAGGGTTTTATTTTTAATTCTCTCAGGAGTTATCACCTGTGACTGTTTTGTTCTTAGTTCATTTAAAAATCATTTTTGATGGTAACTTTCTTTTGAGAGTTCTTCACAGTTTTGCAAATAAACAGTTCTTGTATACATTCAGTTTTCAAAATATCTTTGACATTCTTTAGTTTTTCTTGGTTTAAGATTATAATTATGTCCCTTCGTGTAACCTCCACTCGCTTTTGTTTTGCTAATACTCGTTGGGTTAAAAAAAAAAAGTTTATAGGGCTTCAGTAATGTACCAGGTAGACAAAGAAAATATGGAACTTTAATGATGATGTGAAACAAAACATAAGTAGAAGTTCCTGAATAGACAGGAACAGGTAGACAGAACATCTGGAGGTTCTGAGATCGTGACAAGCCTAGCTGATTGGAGGAACAAAAATAAGGCCAGTGTGGCTAGAGCCTGGTTGGTGATTAAAGGGCCAATGACAGAAAGGAGGTTGGAAAGAGGACTTGACATATCATACAGGGAGTTATAATACAGGACTTTGAATTTCATTTGCAATTTGTTGGAAACCACTGAATTCTTTTAAACATGTTAAGGAGTGACATGATCAGATTTATGTTGCAGTCTATTACAGAGTAATACAGGCTTCTTGCTGTGTGGAGAATGTGGAAGAACAAGAGTGGAGGTGTTTTTAGATAAGGATGTTATTGCAGTAATTCAGAGAGGGGTAATGCACTGCTAAGGGGTGACAGTGTTTATGAAAAGGAGGGTATGAGATTTATTTTGAAAAAAGAATAGAATTTCCTCAGGGATGATGGAAAAAGATGTTTTTGATTTGATCAGCTGGCTGCAAGAAGGTGTTACTAGGGTCTGATGGAGTCCTGCCAATCATTTGAAAAAAAATTTGACTTGGTCTGCTGAATATTAAACCTTTTGGAACCTCCAGAAAGTTGCTTCAGTCTTGTCTGACTCAGCGACCCCATGGTCAGGCTCCTTAGGATTCTCCAGGCATGAATCTGGGAGTGGGTTGACATGCCCTCCTCCGGGGAATCTTCCCAGCCTAGTAATCGAACCAATGACTCCTGTGTCTCCTNTTGCAGCAGCTGTAGGCTGGGGAGGCCATTTTCCGCTTCTAGGAAGGGTGAGAGAGCGGAGAGAGAAAAGACGGGGGAAAGGGCTCAGCGCCTCCCCGCCGGACCGGAGAAGAGGGACAGTTTTGGCAGGCGGGTGAGGTCGCTGACAGCCTGGAGAAGATGTTTTCCCTGTCGAGCACCGTGCAGCCCCAGGTGGGTCCGGCATCCAGTTTATTTTTCTGTCCCAGCCCTGCTCCGGGCTGTTTGCCATTTGCGTTTCTTGGAAGCAGTTTCCCTTAAGGGGTCGTAGGAGGAAAGCGTATATTCCAGTTGGAGTCCTGGTGTTGAGAAAAGATCGGGCGACTCTGAGTAAAAAGATAACGAAGAAGCCTAAGTGTAGTACGAGCATGATGGAGATCTTGGCTTACCGATTTGATTGCGTGGAATTTTTGCTGGAAAATCCATCTGGCACTGTTTAGTGCTAAGCATTTCTGGGGTGGGGTTTGGGGAGTGGGTAGGGGGAAAGGCTAACATAGCTGTAGAGGGAGCAAGTGATGTTTCTTTTTTGTCTTTCCGCCTCTTCAAAGACTGGTACTCTCAACCCAGACTCTCTCTTTTTTAAATGGCATTTAACCCAGACATGCGAAGAAATTTGCAAGCTTCTATGAATGCTGTCTCTCTCTCTTTTTCTATCAACAATAACTAATATATATATTTTAAGTTATTACTTGCAGTTAAAATTCTGATTCAGCCTCCTCGTCATCTTTCCATTTATGAAGCAAAAGAGCAGAGAAAAAAGATGCCAAGGGTTTTATTTTTAATTCTGTCAGGAGTTATCACCTGTGACTGTTTTGTTCTTAGTTCATTTAAAAATCATTTTTGATGGTAACTTTCTTTTGAGAGTTCTTCACAGTTTTGCAAATAAACAGTTCTTGTATACATTCAGTTTTCAAAATATCTTTGACATTCTTTAGTTTTTCTTGGTTTAAGATTATAATTATGTCCCTTCGTGTAACCTCCACTCGCTTTTGTTTTGCTAATACTCGTTGGGTTAAAAAAAAAAAGTTTATAGGGCTTCAGTAATGTACCAGGTAGACAAAGAAAATATGGAACTTTAATGATGATGTGAAACAAAACATAAGTAGAAGTTCCTGAATAGACAGGAACAGGTAGACAGAACATCTGGAGGTTCTGAGATCGTGACAAGCCTAGCTGATTGGAGGAACAAAAATAAGGCCAGTGTGGCTAGAGCCTGGTTGGTGATTAAAGGGCCAATGACAGAAAGGAGGTTGGAAAGAGGACTTGACATATCATACAGGGAGTTATAATACAGGACTTTGAATTTCATTTGCAATTTGTTGGAAACCACTGAATTCTTTTAAACATGTTAAGGAGTGACATGATCAGATTTATGTTGCAGTCTATTACAGAGTAATACAGGCTTCTTGCTGTGTGGAGAATGTGGAAGAACAAGAGTGGAGGTGTTTTTAGATAAGGATGTTATTGCAGTAATTCAGAGAGGGGTAATGCACTGCTAAGGGGTGACAGTGTTTATGAAAAGGAGGGTATGAGATTTATTTTGAAAAAAGAATAGAATTTCCTCAGGGATGATGGAAAAAGATGTTTTTGATTTGATCAGCTGGCTGCAAGAAGGTGTTACTAGGGTCTGATGGAGTCCTGCCAATCATTTGAAAAAAAATTTGACTTGGTCTGCTGAATATTAAACCTTTTGGAACCTCCAGAAAGTTGCTTCAGTCTTGTCTGACTCAGCGACCCCATGGTCAGGCTCCTTAGGATTCTCCAGGCATGAATCTGGGAGTGGGTTGACATGCCCTCCTCCGGGGAATCTTCCCAGCCTAGTAATCGAACCAATGACTCCTGTGTCTCCTGCATTGGAGGCAGATTCTTTACCACTGAGCCACTGGGGAAGCCCATGGTATCAAGATCTCATATTAGGAGAATTTATCATTGCTAAGTGGAGTTAGTGGTGTGTGATGTTGGTAGAGATAGCGAAGGAGCTGTAGGTACTATAAGGCAGTCCTAACTGGGCTACGTAGGACTCTTATGCATTTTATACTGTGGCAGATAGTAATGTTGTTTAGTCACTCAGTCACGTCTGATTCTTTTGCAACCCCGTGGGCTCTAGCCCGCCAGGTTCCCCTGTCCATGGGATTTTTCAGGCAAGAATACTGGAGTGGGTTGCCATTTCCTTTTCTAGGAGATCTGCCCGACTGAGGGATCAAACCTGCCTCTCCTGCATTGGGAGGTGGGTTTTTTACCACTGCACCTCCATGGAAGCCCAGAACACAATTTGTATTTCCTGGTTGCTTAATTGGTTTAATACAGTTGAATTTAAATTATATGACAGAGGGTCAAGTTTTTCATTGAGAAGAGATCAGACCAGCAATTTAAATTCTTTTTTTTTTTTTAACAAGAATCATGTCTATTTTATTTATTTTACAGAGTGATTTATTTTTAATACACTTGGGCATAGTAAATATTTGACATGAAAAGCAGGTGTATCATAATAGGGATCAGAAAAATAGCAACTCATCTTACACATAATAACTAAAAAATATTTTTCTGTCTGATCATTTAAGTGTTACAAATCCTGAGAATGTTGGACACTGAACAGACTTAGGTACTACCTTATAATTAAGTCTTGCTTGGAAATCATCCTTTAAAAAAATGCTCTGAGGTACAAATCACCTATGTATTAAACATGAATCTTCTACATTTTATGAGGAGTTTAAACAAATATATCAAATGATTACTGTTTAGTGGCTCTTAAAACAGCTCTTAGGTGCAAGGACACACTGTTTCATGATTTCCCATTAAGCTGGGTTTCTCCATTGCAGCTGTCACTAGCTCTTTGTCATTTATCTGCTTATTCATAACTTCCTCTGTTGAGTGGGTTCCTTCAGAAATTTAGATTTCCAACATATATTTAAATGGTAAACACTGTTGAAGTTTTACTCTTAAGCATAGCCCAATAAGAGTTGCTGAAGAGCCATGAGGTACTGTTGGCGTGAACCTTATAATGACCAAATAGTCGTCTTCATTTATCTCTTGAACCTCCACACAACTTTCTGTTACCACTTCCATTTCTTCTAAAGTATTGGGCTTCTCTGGGTCCCGGAGAGTTTGAATCAGGTCATAAACTTCCAGCTCTTTTCTCTTCCATGATGCGGGGTTGCTGGGCAGCTCCCCACTCAGAGAGGTCTGAGAGCTGCAGGACTCTACTCAGTGTCCAGGAGAGCATTCTGGACACTTGCCCCATCTTAGATTCTACCTGAGCCAGTCTTAGCAGCGAGCCTCAGGACTTATCAACTGCCTGGTCTTCAGATAAGCCAAGACAAGCCTCAAGGTCCAGGGAAGCAGATAATAGGTGGGACCAGATGGATTGTTCCAGAGGACCTAGGGAAACAGCAATTTAAATTCTTTACTGAATGAGAAGAAATATAAATAATTAAAGTAAAACTTTTTAAAGGTACAGGCAGAAAATATGTATCTTAATTTGATTCTTGCAGCTTTAAAAGAGCTTATCCTTTCTTTCTGACTCTTAAAAATAATACACATTCATTGCCAAAAATGCCGAAAAGAAAAATACCAGAAAATAAGGATCACCCATAATTCCATCACTCCAAGAGACTGCATTTTAGAATAACTTCTTTCAACCCTTTAACTCTATACAAATCTGTGTATGCATGCTATTCATTTATTCATGGCTGCACTGGGTCTTTATTGCTGTGCTTGGGCTTTCTTTACTTGAAGCAGGTGAGGGCTTCCCTTGTTGAGGAACACGGACTCAAGCGTTTGGGCTCAGCAGTTGTGGCGTACTGGTTTAGTTGCCTTGTGGCTTGTGGAATCTTCCAGACCAGGGATCAAACCACTGGACCACCAGGAAAGTTCTGTATGCATAATTAAAAAAAAAAGTTACATAAAGTTTTATAGCTTGCTTTTTTCATATAACGATATTATGATTTTACTTCTGCATCAGTAACCATGGGATGAAAAATACCTTTAAGTGGAACCTGAAGTCAGATTATCTGGGTTAGAATCGTTCCTGTAATATTATACTTTCTTACTGAATGACTTGGAACATGATATTGAATCTAATTTCTTGCTCTCTTCATCAGTTAAATAGAAGTAACTAACGTGTTTGTCTCTTACAAGGATTAAATGAGATAGTTAAGTAAAGCATATAGTATAAAACCTGTCATAGTAAGAGCCCATTTATTCATTTTCTCAACAAATGTTTATTTAGCAACTACTGTGTACGTTATTGTTGCACTGGGATACAGTATTGAATGAAATAGAGAAAATTAGAGAAAAATAAAATATAAGGTGTGTAAGTATTATGTAAAAACATAGTAAATTACTATATAAACAGAAGAGAAAAATATTAAAATACAGGAAAAAAATCCCTTGTGACATGAAACTTATGTTCCAGTGGGAAAATGTAGTATAATAAATAAAAATATTTGGTCTTTGTTCCCAATTCTTGGCACAGACCGCCTGAAGCCCTTGAAATTTCCTGTGTGATAGGTGTGTTTTTATTCTTAAAGCTCCTGTTTGGATCACCCACCTGGATTTATGCTAATAAGGGGACTTAGGTTGAGGTTTCTGGTAAACAATATATAGATAAACAAGTAAATACATAAAGTGTGTTAGATAATATAAATGTCAAGAAGAAAGAATAGAGCAGAGGAAGGCAGTAAGGAATATTTCTTAGGCTAGGGTTGTTTAGTAGGCTGGCCAGGGAACAGACACATGAAAAGGTTGCTTTTGAGTTAAGTACTGAAGGAAGCATGAGAGCAAACTTTGTGACTAACGGGAGAGGTGGGGGTACACAGCAGCGCAGAATCTGTGAGTGAGGGCCTGCCAGGCGTGCTCCAGGAACAGCCCAGGGGCCAAAGGGGCCAGAGCAGACAGCGTGAAGGGGAACTTGATGGTGGACCAGGCCACAGAAGTGAGAAAGAGCCAGGGAGTCGTCATTGTTAGGACATCAACTTTTATTGTGAGAAAAGCCATTGGAGAGTTTTGAGCGGAGGAGTGATGAGATCTGACTGGCTTTAATAGAGGCGATTCAGGGAGAAGTTAGGTTGCTGTTTTTAAAAATCCACGTACTGAAAAAAAAAAAAAAACCACTTAGAGATGATGGTGGCTCAGAATACGGTGGGGTGGTGTAGTACGGTAGTTGAAAATTACAAAATTCTGGATATATGCTTGCTCGTTTCATGTCTGTGAGATATTTCATTTCTGTTGTGACATTGTTTATTTAGCCACTCCCCTATTGTTGGACATTTCTAGCTTTCCATAAATTTTAAAATATTTTGATGAAAATTATCATCTAGGCATATGCAAGCATAGATTATTACTTACCAGATTATTTCCTTGGAATAAATCCCTCTGAGTTAGGTTGCTACAACAATGAAATGTATGTGTTTTGCTGTTCAGTTCAGTTGCTGAACTGAACGCCAGGCCTCCCTGTCCATCACCAACTCCCGGGGTCCACTCAGACTCACGTCCATTGAGTCAGTGATGCCATCCAGCCATCTCATCCTCTGTCGTCCCCTTCTCTTTCTGCCTCCAATCCCTCCCACCATCAGAGTCTTTTCCAATGAGTCAACTCTTTGCATGAGGTGGCCAAAGTACTGGAGTTTCAGCTTTAGCATTATTCTCTCCAAATAAATCCCAGTACTGATCTTCAGAATGGACTGGTTGGATCTCCTTGCAGTCCAAGGGACACTCAAGAGTCTTCTCCAACACCACAGTTCAAAAGCATCAATTCTTCGGTGTTCAGCCTTCTTCACGGTCCAACTCTCACATCCATATATGACCACTGGAAAAACCATAGTCTTGACTACAGACCTTTGTTGGCAAAGTGATGTCTCTGCTTTTCAATATGCTATCTAGGTTGGTCATAACTTTTCTTCTAAGGAGTAAGCGTCTTTTAATTTCATGGCTGCAATC
>SJYX01023291.1:186056-229372 GCA_006410675.1 Oreotragus oreotragus | reverse complement strand
AAAATAAAGTCTGACACTGTTTCCACTGTTTCCCCATCTATTTGCCATGAAGTGATGGGACCAGATGCCATGATCTTCATTTTCTGAATGTTGAGCTTTAAGCCAACTTCTTCACTCTCCTCTTTCACTTTCATCAAGAGGCTTTTTAGTGCCTCTTCATTTTCTGCCATAAGGGTGGTGTCATCTGTATATCTGAGGTTCTTGATATTTCTCTTGGCAATCTTGATTCCAGCTTGTGCTTCTTCCATCCCAGCGTTTCTCATGATGTACTCTGCATAGAAGTTAAATAAGCAGGGTGACAATATACAGCCTTGACATACTCCTTTTCCTATTTGAAACCAGTCTGTTATTCCATGTCCAGTTCTAACTGTTGCTTCCTGACCTGCATATCGGTTTCTCAAGAGGCAGGTCAGGTGGTCTGGTATTCCCATCTCTTCAGAATTGTCCACAGTTTATTGTGATCCACACAGTCAAAGGCTTTGGCATAGTCAATAAAGCAGAAATAGATGTTTTTCTGGAACTCTCTTGCTTTTTCGATGATCCAGCGGATGTTGGCAATTTGATCTCTGGTTCCTCTGCCTTTTCTAAAACCAGCTTGAACATCAGGGAGTTCGCAATTCACGTATTGCTGAAGCCTGGCTTGGAGAATTTTGAGCATTACTTTACTAGCGTGTGAGATGAGTGCAATTGTGCGGTAGTTTAAGCATTCTTTGGCATTGCCTTTGCCTTACTTTTGCTGTATATATCCCCAATACTATCCTGAAAGTTAGTAGTTTTCGACCAGCAATAATCTGAGTATTTACAGTTTTTAATGTATAGTTTTGATAAACAATGTTTGTTTAACTTTGTACAATCCCCAGTTCTGACAATAAAAAGTTTTTTTTTTGTTGTTGTTTTTATTCTAAAAAGCACTGGTGATTTTCAGCTTTTATCTTTTTTTAGGTTACAGTTCCTCTGAGTCATCTCATCAATGCCTTCCATTCACCGAAAAACACACCAGTTTCTCTCAGTGCATCCATTTCTCAAAACCAGCATCGAGATGTAGTGTCTGAGCATGAGGCCCCCAGCAATGAGGTAAGAGTTTTTACCCTGGATGTGTGAGAAAGCTTTTTTGGTTCTGTAGATGTAAACATGCCTGAAATAACTTTCTATGTTTAGGCATTTGTAGCAGGGTGATTTCTGTCTTCACTTTAATCTCTGTTGTAGGATTAAAGACATCTTATTCTGGCTTTGTTGTATGTGTAGAACATTACTTTGTCCTATTTTTAACATTTATCTTATAAAAATTTTGCATGGCAGTATATTCCTATTCACTTCCTATTTTACTACTTGTGTGATACCATTTAAGTATTCTTTTGTTTGCTTCAGTGGTAGCAGGGATCCCACAGTTAACTCCACAACTGCCCCACAAGTCTCAGGGAAGACAGAAGAGCAAGAAGTTATTATATGCTGCCTTATAGAAGCTTTCAGGGTAATTGAACAGTTGAAACACAGATACCTGAAAATGAAATGTATTAGCTATGAAACTGTGCTTTGAGTATTCAGAGAATTGTAAAATCATTGTGGTCTGGTATATAGCAAATTGCCAATCTAGGAACTTGTGTTTACAAGACTTGTTACTAAGATAGTTGCTTATACCTCAGAATGCGTTTTTCATAGTAAACACTATAATATGTGGCTAAGTTTCCCAGAAGCCTCTTTAGCCTGTGAGTGGCTTATATCCTTAGTCCTCATTTGAGGGCCTGTGGCAGAGGACAGTATATGTTGTTCAGTTGCTAAGTTGTGTCCAACTCTATGCAAACCGATGAACTGCAGCAAGCCAGACTTCTCTGTCCATCACTGGCTCCCTGAGTTTGCTCAGACTCATGTCCATTGAGTCAGTGATGCCATCCCACCGCCTCATCCTCTG
The DNA here is from genome assembly GCA_006410675.1 of Oreotragus oreotragus. Lineage (NCBI taxonomy): Eukaryota > Metazoa > Chordata > Mammalia > Artiodactyla > Bovidae > Oreotragus > Oreotragus oreotragus. The sequence continues at coordinate 227,463 of SJYX01023291.1, read as the reverse complement.
TTGCCCCCTTTTCTTACCCTCTGTTTTTCCCAGCATCAGGGTTTTTTCCAGTGAGCCAATTCTTTGCATCGGGTGGCCAAAGTATTGGAGCTTCAGCTTCAGCATCAATCCTTCCAATGAACACTCAGGATTGATTTCCTTTAGGATTGACTAGTTTGATCTCCTTGCTGTCCAAGGGACTCTGCAGAGGTCTTCTCCAGCACCAGTTTGAAAGCATCAATTCTTCAGTGCTTAGCCTTCATTACTGTCCAACTCTCAATCCACACATGACTACTGGAAAAAGCATCGCTTTGACTAGACAGACCTTTGTCGGCAAAGTGATGTCTCTGCTTTTCCTAACACTGTCTAGGTTTGACATAGCTATTCTTCCAAGGAGCAAGTGTCTTTTAATTTTGTGGCTGCGGTCACCATCTGCGTTGATTTTGGAGCTCAGGAAAAAGAAATCTGACACTATTTCCATATTTGCTTTTGGTGGGAGTGGGATGAGGGAATGGTTGTGAGCTAAGTCTTGAAATACAATTTTATGTAGGTGAAAAATTTGTCTTTATGTTTTCCTTTTATACTAGCATCTTTCTATAGGTGGTCCGTTCTTGTTTTTTGACACCCTTCTCAGTTACAGTCTAAGAGAGCTTTCCTGATGATATGACTCCATGTGTCAAAATTGCTCCTTGCAGTAGTATTATATTCATTTCAGAAATTTTGGAAAATATTATATAAGTGGGAGAAATTTATCTATGATCCTACCTCTCCTTTTCTCCCTTGTACTTTTATATTTTATAATCGTTGGATCATACTGTATGTGCAGATTTTTCCTTCATCATTTAATAGTCTTATGAACTTGTTATACCATACATTAGTTTTTATGACTTCACACTGTTCATTTTTTGGTCTGTTGCTGGGTACTATTTCCGGGTTTTTCTGTTATAAACAACACCACTTGTACTTTACATGGTACGAAATACTTGACTGTTTCATTAAGTGAAATGGCTAGATCAGTGGTGAAGTATATTTTAGCCTAAAAAGTAACTAAATTCTAGAAGCCAAAGTTGAGCTTAAGACTGATGGTTTCAGATACAGAATTGGTGTCTTATCCTCTGGTTTACCCTCATTAGTCTGTGGTTTATCACTGATGACTACTTGTTATTTTTTCACAAACATTCCTGTTTTTCTTAAGCATCCTTCCTCATCTCTACTCTCACCTCCTTTGTTCTGCGATGCCTTTGCTTTCATCAAGTCTTACTCATCCAAACATCCTCTTCACAATACAAGCAAAAATCTTTCTTTTTAACTTCCTTCGAAGCTGTCTGACTTCTGTGCCTTTTGCTTTCAGACTTATGAAAAAAGTAGTATTCTGAACTTAATTGTTGCTTTTATTTATACCATCTCCCATTGTAGTTTGGCTACTACTTTTACCATTTTATAGGCTTGGTGTATTTTGTTGATTTCCTTAGCAGTAAATACAGGCATTTTAAAAAATCTGCAACTTTTTCAACTTTTCCTTAAGAATATCCACTGCTTTCAAAGTACTCAGAAATTGAGTGATAGTGCATTGATTTTTTTTCCCCTCTTTCTGTTTTGCTGGACTTCTTTTTATTGCCAGCCTTTTAAATAGTGGATGCATTTACCTGTAATCTAATTTGCATTGTCCACAGTCTCCCAGATTATCTATCTTAATGTTTATATATTTCTGTATGCTGATAACTCCCAAGTCTGCCTTCAACTCTATAAAGTATCTCTAAAGTTTTAAAATAGTCATCTGGTGACTTATTAAAATACCCTCTGGACAGACTTCAAGGACCTCAAAAGAAAGATGTCTAAAACTGAACTACTTCTTCAGATTCCAGTGTATTTGATCTTAACAGTGGTTTTAGCACCTCTTTGTCAGTCTGGGTCCGACCAAGGGAGAGAGACCACATAGTCATTTGAAAAGTGCAAGTTTAATATACAGAATAAATATTTTTAGTTGAATATTTAAAAAACATTGGTCTTAGAGGGGATTGGCATAACTAGGGATTGGCTAGTAATAAGTAAGGAGACTCGAAATATATAGGACTTGCAGATTCAAGGAGCAGCTAACACTCCCAGGATTGAGCTACCCACGAAGAGCTCTCCACCCTTGGGCTGAGGTTCTGAGGTTGTTGGAGAGGGTATGGCCTTGGCTCACTAAATGGCAAAAAAGTCGCTGGTGCTGTGCAAGCTCAACCTGGTGGAAATCTGCCACCTGGGTATCAGGAGAAGCTGTTCGTGGTAAAGCTGCCAAGTACTGTTGGCAGCTGTACACACAGGAGCCAGGCTTCAAAGAAGCTGCAGGAGCTAGATGCTGGAGGAACCATGGGTGTTGCACCCAGGAACCTATTGAGTGAACATAATACATGACCTGAACCGGGAACAGAAACTCCTCCTACAAAGTCTCTCCAGTGCCCTTTACTGACAACTTAATGTTCTAGCCAACAAAGGAAGACTATTTAAAGGGACCCAGATACATGACTGTGGAGCCAGAGAAAGGACCAAGAGGAGCCGAGAGACAGCAGATCGATAACCAGCGCATCCGTCCAGAACCCCCCTCCCTCATAATCCTGTACTTCACCGGTTTCTTCAAATGTCTGTTGTCTGCCACTTGGTATTTGCATCCCTCTTAGGGCTCAGTTCAGGTTCGTGCCTTTTTTCTCTTGTTATATCAGCCTTCTTTTCTCCAGCTTATCATCTTTATCTTCTGTCTTCTTCCTCTAAAGCAAAACTAATGATGTTAGGTATAGAATTAAATTCAAACACAGCTCCTCACAATTTGGCCACTGCCCTTCTTTCTAGTGCTTTCTTCAGTCACTGAACTTAACTGCATCTCAAACATTCCAGGCCCTCTGATGACTTTTTGTTTGTCCTCTTCCCCTAGGTTTCCTCTCCGAAGTTTCCCCATCATTTGTAAATTAAGTGTTAATTCTGGGAAACCTTATCTGACTCAGGAAATTGGTTGTTCTGTGTTCTGTTACCACTTAAATAAAACCTGTATAAAAGCAGTTACCATGTAGTATGGTAATTATCATATTCATATGTACTTTATTTCTCTTTGTGTTCCTAGGACCTGATACCCAATAAGTAAGGTGAATAATCATCTTAGTTCAAAATCTGCGTTTCTTTTTGTATTATAAATAAACTTTTTGGTTTCCCTATTTTAGAAGATAAAATATCTTTATAGCTTTTAAATATTGTAGTCCTTCTGGTTCCACTATAATAATGTGCTTTATATTGTACAGTTTTTATTACCTTAAAAAGCACTTATTAAATATTTCATTCTGACTTTAACTGTCTTAGTGTATATATTAGGCTATGTGGATGGCCAAGGCATGATCTCATCCATTGATCCATACTATCCTGTTGTGAAATAATCAGGATATATTTTATAATCATTTTCCTAATGAGGAAAGGAATTCTAAGAATGTGAAGGACTTGTTACAAAGCTTATAATTGACTGGCACCTGAACATCAATCCAGAGCTATGTAATCCAGGGATCTGACTACATCAGTCATAAAAAGTTGATATTTTACTTGTTTTGTTTAGTTTTACTTCTCTTACTTGAAGTTTTAGCTGTTGAGACTTTAAATTGTTACTTGTCCTTAGTGGCTCCCTCTCTGCTCATTTGAACAAGAAAATAGCTCACTCCTATTTAATTTCTAGTTATTTCAGAACTGTTTTAAGGTGAATGTATTCTCTTGACTGGTTTTCACACATCTTTTGCTTTGTTCAATGTCTCTCCTTACTAGGAGTTAGATATGGGTAATTTATTGAACCTTTTGGTTCAAATAATCTCAGCAGTTGTTTATTGAATGGGCATTTGTTTATGGTCATTAAAACTCCATGGACTGCTAATACTATTGGGAGTATGATTTTTTTTAAAAAATCTTTGTCAAATCTCACATGGTAGACCTCAGTAAAGCTAGAACTAGAAAAATATGCATACCAATTTATTTTTTAAATATTTGAAGGAAAAGGGAATTAATACATTTGTTAGATTTTAAAAATTCACATTATTTTAGTTAATAAGTACTCTTTAAGTTAAATAGCTTGATGTGATTATGCTTACCTGAGCTAAACAACAAGGACCTACTATATAATGTTTTGTAGTAACTTATGGTAGAAAATTACATATATATATAATTCTATATATAGTAGAAAATTATATATATATATAATTCTATATATAGTAGAAAATTATATATGTATATCGCTTCCCAGGTGGTGGTAGTGGTAAGGACTCCCCCTGCCAATGTAGGAGATCTAGCTGATGCAGGTTCGATCTCTGTGTCAGGAAGAGCCCCAGAGAAGGAAATGTCAACCCTCGCTAGTATTCTTGCCTGAGAAGTCCCATGGGATGACAGTCAGACACAACGGAGCACACACACTTCACATATGTGTGTGTTTATGTGTGTATATAACACATAAGTATGTATATATATAACTGAAAAGACGTGGGTTTGATACCTGGGTCAGAAAGGTCCCCTGGAGAAGGAAATGGCAACCCACTCCTGTACTCTGGCCTGGAAAGCCCCATGGACAGAGGAGCCTAGCAGGCTACAGTTGATGGGGGTCACAAAAGAGTGGGACATGACTTAGTGACTAAACAATGGAAACATTGTAAATCAACTATATGTCAATAAAAAGCTAAAAAATAATAATGCTTACATGGTTGACTCAATCTTTTACAGCCTGTACTTAACTTAAGGGACCTTGGATTATCTGAATTAAAAGTTGGACAGATTGATCAACTGGTAGACAGTCTACTTCCTGGGTTTTATAAGGACAAAAATGTTTCTTCCCATTGGCATACATCTCATGTATCTGCACAGTCCTTCTTTGAAAATAAATATGGTAAGTTAATATATTTTATGTTTCAATGAAAGTAAGCCATTTTAGTACTGTTGATAATTTAATAGATAACAAGGTTAGGGGGTTTCCCCGGTGGCTCAGATGGTAAAGAATCCACTTGCAGTGCGGGTTTGATCCATGGGTCAGGAAGATCCCCTGGGGAAGGGAATGGCAACCCACTCCAGCATTCTTGCCTAGAGAATTCCATGGACAGAGGAGCCCGGAAGGCTAAAGAATCTCACATGACTGAGCCACTTACACTTTCATGTTACTTATTAACAGACTTCTGGTTTCCAATGTTTCATCACATTGTAGACTAGTTTTGAAACTGTCTCTTGGAAATAACTTGTTTTGGTTTTTCTAATATTTGGTAAAATCATTTGTTGTATTTCATGATTTGATTGTTTGACAATTAGAAAGTTTAGATTTTACAATTTCTTTCCAGGTTGCTTAGATATGTTTAGTACTTTACGTTCCTCTTGCTTGTACAGACAACATTCAAGAACTCTGGAAAGAATTTGTTCAGATCCTCAGTACTGGCCAGGTATGAAGCAACAATTATATTTATTTTGAAAAAAATAGATTTGTTTAATATATTCTGATTTGTCTTTCTTAGTGATATTAATGATTAGAAATATTCATTTGTAGCTCACAGTAGAATCTGCAGAATATTTGGAAATAACTAGTGTCAAAGTTTTGGTTCTTAGTAGACATTTTCCTTGTGAAAATTTAAAATGAAAACTGAATGTGATACTGTTTCATTCAGTTTTCATACAGTCTCGGGGTTTTAAAACGTTGAAATCAAGGACACGACGTCTGCAGTCCACCTCTGAAAGATTAGCAGAAACCCAGCACTCAGCGCCATCATTTGTGAAGGTAATTAGACCTTTTTTGTTGTTGTTTGAAAAAGCAGTACTTTTCAGAAAGAATGTTCAGTAGCTGATGTATATTTTTGGCTAGTTGATCTTCTTTCATCTTTTCACTTAGGATAATGGATTAATATTCTATGCAGTCATTATATCTACAACATTTCTGGATTCCAAGCTTGTTTTTCCACTAGCTTGTTGGACATCTTCCTTTGCTTTTTCCTCTGTCAATCTATACCTGCTTATGTATTCTTATGTTAATAAGTAGCATCCATCCAGGCTAGAAACATTGTGGTTAACTATAATTTGTCCATCTTCTCTCACTTCCTGCATCCATAATTACTAAAATCCTACTGATCCAGCCTCTTAAATATTTCTTAAATCAGTCTTCATCCCCACGTCCACTGCATAGACAGACGATGATTTAGTCTCCCTGCCTTCACTTTTGCTAGCTTTAGTCCAGTCTCCAGACTGCCATCTGCTGGACTGTCTAAAATGTAATAGTGTAATAGTTGTATTCCTCTGCTTTATTGTCAGATTTATGCCATGGTACATAAGGCATTTCATCACTTGGCATTCTGCCTAACATTTTTCTGTTCTCATCTTTGAGTGTACCACCTCCTCTCTCCCTCTATCCTCTCCTCTCTTGGGTGTTTTAAAGTCCTGTCAAACAAGACTGCTTATCGGTCTTGAGTACTAGAGGCTGTTGTTTCATGGCACTGTCAAATTGTTTATGCCCTGTGTTTCTGTGGTTTAGTTATCCCATATCCTGTAAGGTTTTTCCTGACTTCTTAGACAGCATTTGTTTTACCACCATACTTAGTTCCTCTAATGTAATATCAAAATAACTTCAGAAACTTAGTTATTTGTGTATCTCTCCCCAGTAGACTGAAAACATTCCGATCATTGGTATTTACATCTTCAGAACTTACACACGGTCAAGTATTAATATATGAAAGGTGCTAAGTAAACACTTAACAAATGAGTGAGGTTTTTCTTCCAGCAGGAATACAGGAGTGTGACCTGTTGTAAACTATCAAACCCTAAGTCAGCTTGTGACCTGTTATTCAGTAGAGTTAGTGGTTTACATAGTTTATATTCACTAACCACTAGGAGTATATGGAAGGCAATGGCAGCCTACTCCAGTGTTCTTGCCTGGAGAATCCCAAGGACAGGGGAGCCTGGTGGGCTGCCATCTCTGGGGTTGTGCAGAGTCGGACACGACTGAAGTGACTTAGCAGCAGCAGCAGCAGGAGTATATGGGCCAGTGTTAGTTTCTTAATCATTGGCTATTTATTGTTGAGTTTTAATTCTTCACATTGACAATAAAAATTTTAAATTTTAGAATTTTAATGAATTTTTTTGTGATTAGTTGTTATGTTTGGGGGGAATATTACCTACAGTCAATGATACTGATGTGTTGTTTGTGTATTTAGGGGTTTCTTTTGCGGGACAGAGGATCAGACGTTGAGAGTTTGGATAAACTCATGAAAACCAAAAACATACCTGAAGCTCACCAAGATGCATTTAAAACTGGTTTTGCAGAGGGTTTCCTGAAAGCTCAAGCTCTAACACAAAAAACCAATGGTAAGTTGATTAGACACCATCCATATTTGGAGAAGAATATCTGAAAGGAAATCATAGTCCTGCCTCTAAGTGATTATAATAACTTTTCTAACAATTCTACAACTTTTTATTGGTTACATTTCTTTATGTTTGTATCTTAAGCTGTGTGGAAAGAGAATATGTCCTGGCACTTTCACTGTCTGAAGTGAACCTAAGTCAGTGATAGAAGTACAAGAGGCTTTGTGAAATTTTTGATAACACGTGCTAAAAGGTGATCATGGAGATTATGCAAAATATACCAGGCTCCAGAACTGTGTGTTGTGAAATGTGATTACCACCAGTAACCTCATGTTTGCATTTCATTGAGCTGTCATTTCTCATTGATAACATTTTATTTAAGGCTTTTTTCTTCTTCCCCCAGATTCTTTAAGAAGAACTCGTCTGATTGTTTTTATTCTGCTGGTAGTTGGCATTTATGGACTCTTAAAGAACCCATTTTTATCTGGTAGATACTCTTTATATTTGACTTTCATTTTTTATATTTTTTATTTATATATTAAAATATATTTTATATTTGACTTAAAAAATCTTTTATATACTCATTTCTTTTCATTAGTCTAAGACTTAGAGATAAGAAAACATTTATGTTTATAATTCCAGGGTCTAGGTCTCTAATCCAAATTTGAGACTTCTCAGATTGGGTTACTTTGAGATTGTTTTTTGCATTGAGATAGAAAAATTTTAATCTCTTAAGATTATGTATCATCCACCTCATCAGAGGACTTATTATATTTGCATTGTCTTATGGATTATAAGAAAAATTCCTTCAGACACTGTATAAATTCAATTGTACTTTTTTAACCATATAAAATATTTTTTAAAGTTCCAAGGATTATATTAGAGTAATAATTTTAAATTTACTTCTAGATGTGATTAATTCCCCAGATTTTTAGGAAATGATACTTAACCAATGATAAAATTCTAAGAACATGCAGAAGAATTTTATAATAGCAATTCAGAGTGAAAATAGTCATCTGTTTCAAAGGCACAGTAATAAATTCAATGTATTTAAAATTAACACACAGAAAATTACTTTAGAGCCCCAGGTTTTCTCAGTTTGCCAGTCTAAAATGAAATAATAATGTCAGATTTAAGTGGATCCAATTGATTTTTCCAGCTGTCATTCAGTGTTTATACCGTGTTTTCCCCTTTCTTTATGATGATTACCTTGAGAGGGGAAAAAAAAAAAGATTTACAGTTAAGAACATTGATTGACCTAGATCAGAAATTATTCCTAGAACTTGATGTAGCCCCAGTTATATTAAAAGTTATCAAACCTGAAATGAGGTTTTAACATCCAGGAATAGCCTTTTTAAAATATAGATCTTTCTCTTTTCTCTCTCTGTTTTTTAAAAATTATTTTTTCTAAAAAAAAGGAACTACTGTATGGATTGATAGGTGGTATCAGCAGGGTGGTGGAAGAGTGGGAAGAGCTCTGGTGATTATTCTTTTGTGTTTCTTAATTGCACACAATCGAGCTTGAGAACCATTGGTTTACGTTTTTATTATTAAATATAAGAAGAAGAGGAAAATTCTTAGTTTACATTGGAAAGGCAAAGATGTCATTTTAATGAGAATCATTCATTCCTTGAACATTGTCTCAAAATCCAGAAGACCTAATTCCTACTCCTCGCATTGTGATCTTAGACATTTAATTTTTCTAGTCTTTCTTGCATCTGAAAAATAAGGTAGTTAGAATTTTATGAATCTATCAAATATGTAAGCTTTTTTTTTTTTTTTTTCCCTTTAGTCCGCTTCCGGACAACAACGGGGCTTGATTCTGCTGTAGATCCTGTGCAGATGAAAAATGTTACCTTTGAACATGTTAAAGGAGTAAGTTAAAAAGTTTACCTTGGTCTCTTCAGACATTATTGTAACTATTTTTTATTAGAAAGGTTGAAATAATAGAAAATACATATATGGTCTGTGCCTCCAGTTCTTGGCACAGAGCTCTTAAAACCCTTGTAATTTCTCAGGGGATAAGAGCACTGGGAGTATCTTTTGTTCTACTGTTTGGTCTTTGACACCAGTTCCTGACACAGGGCTTCTGAGTCCCTTGGAATGTCCTGGTTGATGGCAGTGTCTTTTGTTCTTTTCTTTCCTTGTCCCCTTGACTACACAGCTTGTACCTTATGGGATCTTAGCTTCCCAACGAGGGATTGAACCCAGGCCCACAGCTGTGGATACATGGAGTCCTATCCACTGGACTGCCAAGGAAGTCCCACAGTGTCTTTTGTTCTAATGAGGTGGCTCTGAGTGGGCTCCTGGAGCGGAGGCTGGTCACCAGAAAGATCAAGCTGTGGTTAGAATCTTGGAACTTCCACCTCTACTCTCTGTTCTCCAGAGAGGGGCTGGAAAGGAGTTAATGATTGATTATGCCTGTGTGAGTACACTCCCATTAAAATCCCAACAGGTCGGGGTTTGGAGGAGTTTTTAGTTAGTGAACACATAGAGGCGTGAGGAGAGTAGCATTTTCAGAGAGGACATGGAGGGCCTGTACCCCTTCCTGTATCCCTTGCCTACCTCTCTTCCTTCTGGCTGTTCTAGGGTATATCCTTTCATAATAAGCCAATAGTAGCTAACCTGGTTTCCTGAGTTCTATGAGCTGCTCTACCAAATTAAACCCAAGGAGGGATTCTGGGAATCTTGAATATATAGCCAATTGGCAGAAGCACAGATGACAACCTAGATGTGGGATTGACATCTGAGGGTGTATGGGAGGTGGGGAGGGGTAAGTCTTGCGGGACTTTGGCCCATCAATATGTTTTCTGTTCGTCCCTTCCCAAGTGCTTTCTTTTTATCACTGCCCAATGTAAATGAGTTTTCTCACTGAGTTATTAAAAGTTGTGTGATATGAGGTTGTAGGTTGGCTATAAATATATTATTATGTGAGGGTAATTTAAAATAAATACGTGAAAGTAGGTAAAAGCATCTGCCTACAATGTGGGAGAGCTGGGTTCAATCCTTGGGTTGGGAAGATCCCCTGGAGAAGGAAATGGCAATCCATTCCAGTATTCTTGCCTGGAAAATTCCATGGACAGAGGAGCCTGGCAGGCTACAGTCCATGCGGTCGCAAAGAGTCGGACACGACTGAGTGACTTCACTTCACTTCATACATACAAAAAAGGTATTCTTCATTTACACTGGTAGCCAACATTTTAAAATTGAAGTCGCACCCATGAAAAAATTTCCAGTGTTTGTTGAAAATCGAATTCTGGAACCCCAGGTTGTATTCTTTGGCAGAGCCATGTTGTGGTTGTCTTTAAAGGGACTTGCTTTCCAGTTCGGCACATTTCCACTAGTGCTGTTCTACATCTGGCCTTCTTCACTCATTTATTGATACCATTTTGCCACTAAGAATTTGCACTTGTGACTTCTGCTTATATGCTGACTAGGAAAATTGTTCACTGTTTCTAATAGATAGCTTTCTTAGTCCTTATCAGTGTTTTAAAGATGATCTAATATTCTGATTGCAATTTTTGTTGGCCAGATTGGATTTTTTTTTTGCTAGGGATCTCAATTCTGTAAGATACTATATTTGGGGAATTAAATCTTTAAAAATTTTTTTACCACAACTATTTATAAAGCAGTACACTATAGCTTAATTTTAGTCACTGTCCTTTGGCAATTGTTAGGAACTAAATTGTTTATATTCTAGTAGTAATGCCTTATCGGGGAAGGCAATGGCACCCCAGCCCAGTACTCTTGCCTGGAAAATCCAATGGACGGAGTAGCCTGGTGGGCTGCAGTCCATGGGGTCGCTAACAGTCGGACAGACTGAGCGACTTCACTTTCACTTTTCTCTTTCATGCATTGGAGAAGGAAATGGCAACCCACTCCAGTATTCTTGCCTGGAGAATCCCAGGGATGGGGGAGCCTGGTGGGCTGCCGTCTATGGGGTCACACAGAGTCGGACACGACTGAAGTGACTTAGCAGTAGCAGCAGTAATGCCTTATAATAAAAATGACTTCATAACTAGTCACAAATTAATGTTATAACTTAAACACAGACTCACTCATCGTTAATATATAGTAAGTCCAGATAGTTTGCCCTTGAAGCTTATAACCAGGTCCAAAAAAGTTTTAGATTTGAAACTTATTAGGCAGCTCTATATTAAATGCCACTGAGACATTTAACTAGAATTTTGAATGTAACAGGTTTTTTTTTTTTTTAACCAAAGGAAGGAATTGGAAAGGGGTTTTGTTGGGATATGTAAGGAGATTTCATGTATCTGGTACTGAGGGTCAGGAGAAAACCCTTTATGTGAGTATTTCTAAAGGGGCCTTTTTGTATACTTTCACTGAAACAAAAAGCCAGATTAATATCAGGTTAAATTTACAATATTCAAAGAGGGTGTCTTGGTAAGATAATTAATATTTTAAATTATTTGGTAAATTGTATCACTTCAGGTGGAGGAAGCTAAGCAGGAATTACAGGAAGTTGTTGAATTTTTGAAAAATCCACAAAAATTTACTGTTCTTGGAGGTAAACTTCCAAAAGGTAAGGTATCTTCGCTTTCCCATGACTTGACAAAACACTGTAATATATCACTAATTTAACTTTTATCAGATTTACATGATGAAAGTTTATTAGTAATTCTTAATTGCTATTTTACAAGTGCTCATTCTGAACATACTATTTTGTTATCTTTGTTCTTTGATAATTTAAAAGTTTATTATTTCAAACTTTTAAATAAATTGCAACAATAAATAGTACAAAGAATTCCCTCCATGGTTTTAACTCAGGCTCAAAAATTTTAACATTTTGTTCTATTTGTTAATTGATTTTCTTTATATTTTTAAAAAACCATTTGCAAGTAAATTATAGATGTCATGCTCTTTTGCCCCTAAATACCTCATCATGTGTTGCCTAAGAATTAAGGATATTCTCTTTATTACAATTTCAGTACAGTTATTAAAGTCAGGAAATTTAACATAGATCCAAAACTGTTATCTAATCCAAAGTCATATTCAGGTATTTATCCCAATGTGTAAATAGTATTTAAATAATACAGGAAAATTAGTTACGAAGCAGGTCTCGAAGTGAATTATTTATAAAGACAAATATGTTTGACTGTGTTTGAACATATTGATCATTGGTCTGCCTTCAACCACAGCACTGTATTTATTAATTCATAATTATTTGTTTTAAGTTCTTATCAGGTTGTGTTTTTATTTTTTAATTTGAACCATTCTTATTTATTTTTTTCCTTTAGGAATTCTTTTAGTTGGACCACCGGGAACAGGAAAGACACTTCTTGCCCGAGCTGTTGCTGGAGAAGCTGATGTTCCTTTTTATTATGCTTCTGGATCAGAATTTGATGAGATGTTTGTGGGTGTGGGAGCCAGCCGTATAAGAAATCTTTTTAGTAGGTCTAGCGGATCTTTCATATAGTAATAATTTGTCTTAATGTTAGGAAAAGAGGGTTTCTTAAACTCTGTCTTTGCTTCTTGTTTCTGATTTGATAGTTGGCTGAAATAGCCATTGTAGGATGCTAATCTCAGGTAACTTAGTGTGTGGGCTAAAATAAAACTATTACTTTTCTTTCCAATTAGTCAGAAGATTTTGTGGAATCGCTAGGTTGCTGGATGAGGCTGGGGTCTGTTGAAAACCTGTGCTTTCGTTTGTTTTTGTTTTTTTAGTATGTTTTGTTTTGTTTTCACCTTATTTATCAATTCTATAGTATATATTTAAAAATTATTTGCCTCAAATCTGACTGTATATGATTTGTATGACTAGGAAGAATGAATACTACTCGGTGTTACAATTTTTTTTCCATTTGAGACTACTCTTCTTAAAGCAGTTAAGAAAGACCTTCTTTTATGTATTTGCTCCCTAATGAGTGTCTTTTATTGGCTTTTTAATTATCTTACAGGTTGTTAAATATTTATACAATTTTATTTTAAAGGTGTTGATTTTATTAAACTTATTTGAATCTTTTCTGTCTTTAGGAGAAGCAAAAGCAAATGCCCCTTGTGTTATATTTATTGATGAATTAGATTCTGTTGGTGGGAAGCGAATTGAATCTCCAATGCATCCGTATTCACGGCAGACTATAAATCAACTTCTGGCTGAAATGGATGGGTAATTGAATCTTCTGTCTTGAGAATTTGGTGGTATATTTAGTAGCATTTTAGAGATAGGAAAAATTTTAAGTTTATAGGCAACAGAATATCCTATGTGCAAGGAGTGAAGACAAGCTATTTGGACTATTGTATTGTTTTACTAATGGGATCATTGATAATTGATGTATTAGCTACTCTTAAATTGAAAAGTAAAATTTTCATTTACTGTATTATGACAGAAAAGCAGTGATTCTAGCTGAAAGTCGTCATCTCTGGAGGTGTGCAAGGAGAATACCCTCATTCCTGCACTGTTTGTGACTAGCTCTGAGTATTGTGGTAGATCAAAAGCTTGCATCAGTTTCCATAAGGTAAAAAGTAAGAGGTAGACTTGCTTTGAATGACGCAGAGAAGTTTCTTAATGTCATATAAGACATTCTAAAAGTTTAAGAGTAAATAATTGGAGTTGGTAAACTTGAAAATAATTTTTCAAAAAATTAGTCAGGAACTCAAGCTTTTTGTGTCAGGTTATCTCTTCCTAAGTAGAAAATTTACTGTGAAACCACAGATGATTTGGTGATATATTATTAAGAAATTTTATTGACGTGCACTGACCTTTTAAAAAGCAGTTAGTGATGTCTTGGTATTTGGGGCATTAGAAAGACAATCCCTTTTCTTTGCTGTTAATAAGACTGAAGATAAACAGTTGTGTAGAACATTTCTATGTGTGTGCTGTTTTAACTTTCAGTGAAAAGATACTTTTTTTCCTTAATAGTTTTAAACCCAATGAAGGAGTTATCATCATAGGTGCCACAAATTTCCCAGAGGCATTAGATAAGTAAGTATTAAAATTTTTGTGATATATTCTAGAACAGTTATGAACTTTAAAAACATTATGCTAAGTGAAGAATACCCATCACAAAACATTACATATTATATGATTCCTTTTATATGAAATGTTCAGAATAAGCAGATCCATAGCAATGGAAAGTAATTTAGCAGTTGCCAGAGGTTGGGCAAACAGGAGGGAAATAACTGCCAGTAGGCTTGGGATTTCTTTTTGCTGGAGAACGTGGTGGAAGGGATGAATATTCTCTAAAATTATTATGATGGTTAGACAACTATGAATCTATTAACACCCACTGGATTATCCACTTCAAATTCAATGATGTGAGAATTGTATCTCAGTAAAGCTACTAAAAGAATCTTTTTATGACTTAAGTATCACAGAGCTTTTGGGGGTGGGTGGTAGACAGCACATTTTTAAAAGTAAAATTTACTGTAGTTAAGGTTTTTATTGATTTTACTGTTTAAGTTATTCATACTTGATTTGATCTAATAGTTGGTTCTTGCTGAAGAGTCTAGTTTAATGTTTTATAATATAGCAGTAAGATGGGTGTGTGGCTCACATAATAGTCTGCTATAGAATTATTTGTTCCTTTACTGACAGACTTGCTCGTCTTTGTCTCTGAAGGGTTGTATACTATCCTGATGCACACATTTATCTATATGAACCTTTGTTTAGCCTTCCAGTTATTGAAATTATTATTTCAACCATGTTTTACAAGGAACTAATCTGAATATTTATGCTCAAAATAAATGTTGGTTGCCCTTACCTTTTCATCTTCTCTTTAGGATATCAGTCCTGTTTTTATAACCAGACCTTCAGCACAGTTTATTAATTATATTTTCTTTTTATATTCTCCTTGTAGTGCCTTAATACGCCCTGGTCGCTTTGACATGCAGGTTACAGTTCCAAGGCCAGATGTGAAAGGTCGAACAGAAATCTTGAAGTGGTACCTCAATAAAATAAAGTTTGATCAGTGTAAGTCTAATGCTATGATACAAACATTATCTCTGTGAAATGATAATATATCAATTTACCCTGTTTGTGGTCCTTACTCAGGATGTCTTAAAAGACAAGTTCCTTTTAATGTTTTTTTTTTTCTCTCCTTTTATTTGTCCTTAAAGTCTATTTCTTAAGTAGTGTGTACCAGAGATTCTATAATTTTGAATCTCAGTTTGAAAGAAAGTTTTCTTTTGAATATTGAGATAGATAATTGATGAATCTATATATGTGTTTCTTTAGATGAATTTAAAATATAAAGTAATAGAATAAGTACCTGCCTGTATATTATGAGCATAGTATGTCGTGATGTAATCACTCTGGGGCCAAAAGAGGGGAAGCAAAAGTATAAAACAAAATACATGGAAATATTATGGACCCCCCTGAGTAGTAAAAGCAGCTATTAAACTGCAGTATTTTCAGAGGTACCAGAATCAGTTCATAAAATCAAACATGTTTCCTCTTGTAACGTGGACTTTTGTGTCTAGAGTTATTTCAAGATGAAACTGATAATGTGTTTTTTCAATTTGTAGTTGGGTGATAACTGAAAGTCTGTAAATTGTTATCTGACAACTCTACCTTTCTTTGTTTTTCACAAAATTATTTAAATATAAGAATTTATGTTATTTGTCCCAGTGACAATTTTTATGGTCTGTTCAGTGGCAGTTTTTCCTTTTTCCTCTTAGAATTCAGTAAAGTTTTTTTTTAGTTATAGTTCATGATTGCTATTTTCTTTTTTCTTTTGCAAAATGAGTTCTTTATGGCGAGCTTTTTATTACTGCTTTTCAAATTTCAATGTTGTGTTCTGTCTGCATATAGCTGTTGATCCAGAAATCATAGCTCGAGGTACTGTTGGCTTTTCTGGAGCAGAGTTGGAGAATCTTGTGAACCAGGCTGCATTAAAGGCAGCTGTTGATGGAAAAGAAATGGTTACTATGAAGGAACTAGAGTTTTCCAAAGATAAAATCCTAATGGGTAGGTTTCTTTTCATTATGTTAGAGAAAAAATTCTTAATTTTGAGAGAAAAGTTATGAAAACAAAAGGTATAGAAACATGCAAATATATACTCAAACATAGCACAAAGTTTGGCCTCTTACAGAACAAATACACTGTATATTATACTCTTTGAACGTGCCCATGTTTTTTTAATCTTATATTGCTGATTAAAGAATAGTTAACTTTGTACTGTTTTTCAGTATTTAAGTTTTATTTTAAACCTTAAATTGGTTTCAAGGGGCTTCCCTGGTGGGTCAGTGGTAGAGTGGTAAAGTGGTGAGTCACTTGCTAATACAGGAGACACAGGTTCAATCCCTCATCTGGGAAGACCCCACATGCCATGGAGCAACTAAGCCCATGTGCCACAACTACTGAGCCTGTGCTCTAGAGCCCAGGAGCCACGACTGCTGAGCCCACATGCCACAACTGCTAAAGCATAGAACCTGAGCTCCGCAACGAGAGAAGCCACTGTATTGGGAAACCTGTGCACCACAACTGGAGAGTAGCCCCCACTCGCCACAACTAGAGAAAAGCCCATGCAGCAGCAAAGGCGCAGCACAGCCCAAAAGAAATTAAAATAAAGATTATTTAAATTGGCTTTAAAACAGGTTGTTATGTTATTCCTGTTAGAAGTTTATTTTCTAGAAATAGTTTTTTCCTTTTGATATAAGGAGTAAAATTATAGTTCTTAGAATTTGGTTTTCGGTTGACAAATTATGGTTTACATGTAGAGTGGAGTCTACTAATTTTTTAAACTTTCACAATGGTTTAAAATATTAATGATATTAAATCATATTACTCTAAGAATGACTTTGAGGCATACGAACTTCATTCACTTAAATATTCCTTCCTAATGGAATATTTTACTTAAGTAAATTTTTATTCTTAGGGCCTGAGCGTAGAAGTGTTGAAATTGATAACAAAAACAAAACGATCACAGCGTATCATGAATCCGGTCATGCTATTATTGCATATTACACTAAAGATGCAATGCCTATCAACAAAGCTACAATCATGCCTCGAGGGCCAACACTTGGACATGTGAGTATCTTTAGTTTTTCTTTTCTTTCGGATAATGCTGCCTAGTACCTTATGAAGGAAATTACTGATGAAAACATTTCAAAAGAAAATTCAGGTACTTCCTAAATTTGTTGATACATTCTTCTTTAACTTCCTCAACTGTCTTGAATTCAGACATATGTGTGAAATTTATCTGATAATAAAGGATACCTTTAATATTTCAGATAGTATATTTAAATTATGAAATTTAATTCAGGAAAGACAACAAAATATAATTCTTAAATGTGTAGTTGTTCTTTTTCCCGTCAGAAGAAATTATGTATCATAATGACTGGTTCAGTTGTTTTTCCAAGTTTTGTCTCACTGAGCATAAATTTCATTTTCATATCTTTCTAATTATAGACATTTTAAATATTTTTATTCAGTGAAGGACAGGCAGTTGTGTTGCAGCATTAACTACTTATTTATAAAATGCACTTCTGCTTACCTCATTTTATACATTTCTGGTTGGTCGTCAGTCACCATGACCGTCTCTATGAAATGTTGCTGAGTTTTCAGCATCATGGCATTAAGTAAGAGAGACAAATGATAATTCAGGTTATTAATATGTATTTCAAAACTGTGTGTGAATTTTCTCTTTGCTTTTCAATTGTCTAGGTGTCCCTGTTGCCTGAGAATGATCGGTGGAATGAAACTAGAGCTCAGCTGCTTGCCCAGATGGACGTCAGCATGGGAGGAAGAGTGGCAGAGGAGCTTATATTTGGAAGTGACCATATTACAACAGGTTACTGTAAATCATGACTTTAGTTCAAATTGTGTTCATTCATTTACAGATTTTAACTTGAATTCTATGTATATTTAAAAATTTTAGGTGCTTCCAGTGATTTTGATAATGCAACCAAAATAGCAAAGCGCATGGTCACCAAATTTGGAATGAGTGAAAAGGTAATAGCTAATTTTAACCCTCCCTCGTGTATCACATGATGATGTGAAGAGTGTAGTGTCTCTTCTGAGAGAGAGTTATATTATAAATTGATAGATTTTCCTGTTTCATTCCAAATGGATTTGACAAAGCTTATTTATAATTTAAACTTCATTTTCTGAGAAATGGCACACACTCTTTTTATTCCAGCTGCTCAGACAGTAACAGTTATTCATGAATTAACCAAATGATAATATAAATATAAATTATTTAGTTTTCTGTTCATATGACATCAAAGATCTGCTTGTTGAGCTTGCTTAATTTGCCCTTTCCACATACTCTATATATCTGCTTTATCACTGTGGGTCCGTGAAGCAGTTCCAATATACTGTAACTATGAATTTCTGGACTAGAATAGCTGCTAAAGTTTTCTAAGAAGGTACTCAGAACCATGCATGCTAAGTTGCTTCAGTCACGTCCGACTCTGTGCAACACTATGGACTGTAGCCTACACAGGCTCCTATGTCCGTGGGATTCTCCAGGCAAGGATACTGGATTGGATTACCATGCCCTCCTCCAGGGGATCTTCTTGACCCAGGATCGAACCCATGTCTCATATCTCTTGCATTGGCAGGCAGGTTCTTTACCACTAGTGCCAACTGGGTGCCAACTTGAAGCCCACTCAGAACCATACTTGGGTTTTAAAATTCTCTCTGTACATTTTAGTATTATACTTTCCCTTGTGGCTCAGCTGGTAAAGAATCTGCGTGCAATACAGAAGACCTGGGTTCAATCCCTGGGTTGGAAAGATTCCCTGGAGAAGGGAAAGGCTACCCACTGCCATATTCTGGCCTGGAGAATTCCATGGATTGTATAGTTCATGGGGTCCGCAAAGAGTTGGACACGACTGAGTGACTTTCACTTCACTTATTATAGTTTCAGAAGAAGAATGAATTTTTTTTGCCCTCAAGGGCATTTTTACATTGTAATTTTTCCTTGCTCCCGTGATACTTATTTTCTTATATATGATATAGTCCTCCCTCTGTTACATTCATTAGTTATAGGTTTTTATGTTGAATTTCTTCCTTTTCATTGATTTTAGCTTGGAGTTATGACCTACAGTGATACAGGAAAACTGAGTCCAGAAACTCAATCTGCTATTGAACAGGAAATCAGAATCCTTTTGAGGGTAATAATCTTTTTTTTTTTTTTTTTAATGTTTATCTGTTTAGTCAAAATGAGCATGAGTATTTGGGTGCATGCAAAATAGCTAAAGTTTCATGGTTCTTTAGAAATGTCGATATAGCTCATAAAGTTAATAGGGGCACCACTGCTACCAGAAGTACAGTATGTACTCTTTCCACTAGATGGCAGGCTTACTTGGGTATTACATCTTGTATTAGGTTCAAATGCAATCCCATGGACTGTAGCCTGCCAGTCTCTGTCCATGGGATTCTCCAGGCATGAATAGTAGAGTGGGTTGCCATTCCTTTTTCCAGGGGATCTTCCCAACACGGACTGAACCTGGTCTCCCGCATTGTAGGCAGATTTTTTATCATTTGAGCCACCAGGGAAGCCCCAGGTTCAAATGTACATGAGCCTTAAAAGTTTGAAACCTGATAGTTTTTCATGTTATAAAGTAAGGGGTTCATTCCAAGGAAGTTTTTAAACTTATTGCTAATCCTTGATTTTTAGCTATAATATTATATAATATATTTCTAATAATTTATATATTTAATGTAGTTATTTCATTTGGACATGGTTATGTTCACAATGTCTAGTGATTGTATTATATTTATATACCTGTGTTTCTTGGTTTTGGTAAATTCATTTTTATGTTTTCTATCCATTTTTATAAGGGTAAAGATGATTAGCTATTCAAATATTGACATTTGTATAGGCAAATGTGATACTGTCAAAAATGAACTTTATTATTGCTGTTATTCATAAACTGATAAACTTAATTCAGACTTGCTTTTGGAAAGAGAATTGAAGAATTTAAGTGATAAGTTCACGGTGGGTTGCAAAAAAAAACAAAAGTATGAAAGTCAAAGATCACCTCTAGTGATAGACTTACAGTTTTGCGAAGTGAGTGTGTTACAAGTAAAAGAATGAAAATCTGTGTCTTTTCTGGCCATTCTAGATTGAGTAAATTGGTGAAATGTTAAGAGACAAAATGAACGAACAAACTCCCTTTCCTTTTAGCATGTATATTGAATAAAGAAATAGATTTCTGTGTTTATAGACCTTACTTAGCAAATGATTACTGTATACTTTTACTTCTTCGGTAGCTTTTTGTGTAAGTGGACCTTGATTATCTATAGGATAGATTTGGAGGTTAAAAATGCAACACTGGAAAGTATGAAAGTTATTGTCAGGGAACCAAGCTTTTAAATGCTTTTATGTTTTACAGATAGAAATCAGTAGATCTTATACATTTTTTTTAGAGTACATAAAGGTATTTTTTCATTTATGGTTTTGCTTCTAAGGTTTCTGCCTTTTACATATCTGCTTTGTATTTCAGGATTCATATGAGCGAGCAAAACATATCTTGAAGACTCATGCAAAAGAGCACAAGAATCTGGCAGAAGCTTTATTGACCTACGAGACTTTGGATGCCAAAGAGATTCAAATTGTTCTTGAGGGGAAGAAGCTGGAAGTGAGATGATAGCTCTTGAATTGGATGTATTGCTGGTTTTATTGCAAGACCATTAGTAGCATTGAAGTAGTCTTATTTTGCAACTCTTTCTCCCATTCTTGACTTGGTATCATTCAGAGGTGTGAACACTTTGTCAGTCTATTGGCACATTCATCTAATTTTGATTATTCTCATGATGAACACCTATTGCAAATAGCAAAGTTATTAAAGACAATAAAGAGCTATCAGGATTGAAAACAGCTTGTTTGAGAAGTGTTAATTGGTTATTAAGTTGAAAATCAGTAATGATTTTATGGTTGGTTACAGTGTTAGATGTGAATAGAAAGTGTGCCTTTAGCTCTTGGGAGGTATTTTTACTTGGCAAAGTAAAATTCATGAAGGATTGTCTTTGTTTCTAGATAGTACCATTTATCTTTGATAAAGAAATGATGCTGTTTGGCTATTGGTACATCATAGTTCTACGTTCATTGGTGGAAACTTCATTAAGATGCACTTAATTATGATCTAGATTGATCATATATAAAGTGTTTTTTTAAAAAAAATAAAGAGTGGAGAATTGTGAACCTACAGATACAATCAGAATTTAAATGATTATAACTTTAAAAAAATCCAGCTTGCATTTCATTTTTTAAAAAAAACATTACTATCACTCTGAAAATGAAGCTTATTTCAGAGCAACAGTATTTTGTTAAATAAGTAACACACCTCAAATTCTGAATAACAATGTAATTATGCTTGGGAATGAAACCAAAATAAAACCAAAAACTCAGTCCCCTTCAGAGTGAACTTTTGAATTACTCTGTGTTAGAAATGGAAAGTTGTGTTTGTTTTTCAGTCAGATTTTGTGAATATTAATGTGTTGTTACAGGATTTACAGATGACTTTATTTAGCTCAGTAGAAAAATTATTTTAGAGCACATTGTATTGGTTTTAAACAATGTAATTATGCTTGGGAATGAAACCAAAATAAAACCAAAAACTCAGTCCCCTTCAGAGTGAACTTTTGAATTACTCTGTGTTAGAAATGGAAAGTTGTGTTTGTTTTTCAGTCAGATTTTGTGAATATTAATGTGTTGTTACAGGATTTACAGATGACTTTATTTAGCTCAGTAGAAAAATTATTTTAGAGCACATTGTATTGGTTTTACAACCAAATTATATTCTTGAAGTCATTTTATTAAAATTAACCTATAGTTTTCTAGTAACTTTAAATTGTTTATGGTCTTTATTGAGGTTGATAGAGGGAGCTTGCTACATGATACTCTTGCCCTTTTGTTTGGGTAATTTAAAATTTTGATGTACTTTCAATCTTAGAGAAACATCAGAATAATACAAGGATCTCCCTTATACTCTTGATTCAGATTCATCAACTGTTTTTATTTGCCCCTGTTTCTTCTGGCCCTTCCTCCCTTCCTCCTCTCCTCCTGCCCCCTGTCTGTTTATATATGTGTGTATACATGTCTTTTTGTGGACACGTTTTCATTTCCATAGGTAGACTTCCAGAAATTGCTGCCTGAGGTGCTGAGTTTCTGTTTAACTTCTTAAGAACCTGATGAACTGTTTTAAAGTAACTATATAAGTATATAATTTTGTGTTCTAGCTACCAGTGTATGAAATGTTTCAGTTTATCCATATCTTGTACGTTTCTTACAGTCTTATCTTTTTGACAGAGTCATTTAGTGGTTATTAAGTAGAGTCTCATCGTAGATTTAATTTACATTGCCCTTGGACTGGTGATTTTGAGTATCTTCTGCTAGACTTTTGGTCTTTTGTATGTCCTCTTTGGAGAAATGTCCATTCAGATCTTCCTTCCCTGCTTTGATTTGTTGTCTTCTGTGTTGTAAGAGATCACATATTCTGAAGACAAGTCCTTTATCACATGAATCTTGTGTTTTTTTTTTTTGTTTCCTGGCTGTGTGACATGCCTTATGGGATCTTAGTTCCCCAACCAGGGATTGAACCCAGGCCCTTGGCAGTGACAGCACAGATTCCTACCCACTGGACCACCAGGAAATTCCCCCTTCCTCCTCTTCTGAGTTCTGTCTTAGCAGTTGCTCTAGGGATGATGATATGCATTTATCACTCTTAATTACAGTCTACATCAAAATAATACAGATTTAATTCTGTAAAAATATACTAACATCGTTCTGATATATCTACTTTTTGTCTCTTCTTTGTGCTATAGTTGTCATGTTACATTTGTATGTCTTATAACAACTTGACAGTACAGTGACATAACTACTGCTTTAAGTAAGTAAAGTCACTCAGTTGTGTCCGACTCTTTGTGACCCCGTGGACTGCAGCCCACCAAGCTCCTCAGTCCATGGGATTCTCCAAGCAAGAATACTGGAGTGGGTTGCCATTTCCTTCTCCAGGGGATGTTCCCGACCCAGGGATCGAACCCAGGTCTCCCGCATTGGAGGCAGACGCTTTAACCTCTGAGCCACCATGGAAGTCCAACTACTGCTTTACATAATCTTAAATCCTCAGTCTTTATCTGGGGGTGTCTTTATTTGGCTTTTGTTTTTTTATGAATATTTTTGCTGGATATGAAGTACATGATTAATTAAGAGTTTGTTCTTTAAATATTTTGAACATGTCATCTCATAAACCCCTGACCTCCATTATTTTTGGTGAGAGGTCAGTGTCAATGGTAATGATTATGTTAATAGTAAACAGCTATTGCCACTTTCAAGAAGTTTCCCTTAGCCTTGTCTTTTTAACAGTTTGATGGGTATTAAGTGTGGATCTCCTTGAGGCTTTTCTACTTGGGATTTGTTGAGCTTCCTGGATCTATGGATAAATGTTTTTCATCAGATTTGAGAAGTCTGAGGCAATTACTTCTTCAAATATATTTATTTGCCCTTTCTCTTCTCCTTCTGGGATTCTTTTTCACATGTGTTGATATACTTGATGTTGATGTGGTTTCTGAGGCTTTGTTCATTTTCTTCATTGCTTCTCTCTCCTTCAGATTGAATACTTTCTGTTGATTCTTCAGGTTTACTGATTGTTCTTTCAACTGAATTTTTCATTTTACATATTTTTCAGCTCTAAGTTTGTATTTGGTTCTTTCCTATACTTTGTATCTCTTGAGATTCTTTGTACATTGCATCATTTTCATCATGCTGCTGCTGCTACTAAGTCACTTCAGTCGTGTCCGACCTTGTGCAACCCCAGAGATGGCAGCCCAGCGGCTCTGCCTTTCCTGGGATTCTCCAGGCAAGAACACTGGAGTGGGTTGCCATTTCCTTCTCCAATGCATGAAAGTGAAAAGTGAAAGAAGTCGCTCAGTCGTGTCCGACACTTTGCAACCCCGTGGACTGCAGCCCACCAGGCTCCTCCGTCCACGGGATTTTCCAGGCAAGAGTATTGGAGTGGGGTGGCATTGCCTTCTCCACATTTTCATCATAGGTCTCATTAATTCTTTAAACATGACTTCCATTTGTTCTTTGAGCATGCTCATAATAGCTGCTTTTAAATCTTTGCTAACTCCAGCATCTGCTGCTGCTGCTAAGTCACTTCAGTCATGTCCGACTCTGTGCAACCCCATAGACGGCAGCCCACCAGGCTTTCCCGTCCCTGGGATTCTCCAGGCAAGAACACTGGAGTGGGTTGCCATTTCCTTCTCCAGTGTGTGAAAGTGAAAAGTGAAAGTGAAGTCGCTCAGTCGTGTCCGACTCTTAGCAACCTCATGGACTGCAGCCCACCAGGCTCGTCCATCCATGGGATTTTCCAGGCATGAGTACTGCATCTGGAGATACTCAATTCCAGCTGAATGCTTTTCTTCCTCAAGGGTACATTTTCTTCTTTCTTTGTAATCTTGTTGAATTTCAGATAATGTAGCAATTACTGATTCTGAAATTTTTCCCTAGAGGTTTGTTCTTATTTAGTAATTTGCCATAAGTAAATTTGTGAAATCTGTCTCCATGACAGTGTGCAGCCACTGGTGTGTCTGCTCCTTTAAAAAAAAAAAAAAAAAAGTTAACTCTTTCTTCCTAACAGTTTCTGCTGTGACTGCATAGCTTAGTATTTAGCCAAAGGATTGGACAGAGGTTGTGTTCAAACCCCATCAGTCAGGCCTCCACTATGCCAGTGAACCTATGTGGGCTGGCAAGTACATTCAGTGTTCAGCTCATCTGCAAGTGTTGTCTGGTCTTTGCTTTCTGGTGGGCTTTTTCCTTCTCCCTTGTGCATGTGTGCAGGTTTGGGCAGTTGTGAGTATGTGGATGGCCTCAGTTTCCGCTTTGCATGCCTGTAAATCCAGAGTATTTAGAAGTGCTTATCAAACCCAGATGGCTGTCTTCCCTCCCAGAACTTCCAGTGAAATCCCTCGCTGCTCTGTTGTTTGCCACACATGGGACTATCACCTCAGTGAACCCTGTTTGCTTACAACTTGAGCTCACCGTTTCACAGCACATCAGGTCAGGTGAGTCCCTTCCGGCAGTGGCAGCAGGCCTTGTTCCCAGGGTCGGCCGTCGCCCTGGTTGAACTGCTGCCTGTGAAGGTCCAGGACACGGCACATAGGAAGCCCACAGGCTCACAGGTTCTTTCCTGAGCTGGTGTCAGGAGTGAGCACTTCTTGGTTTGCTGTAGTTATTCAGTTCATCTCCAGAGTGCTGACATGGCTGTTTTATTCAACAGTGTGTCCCGATTTATAGCTGCTTTTTTGAGTTGATTCATCAGTCTCCTCCCGTCATCATGCTGAACGTGAATTTTCCAACTTATTCTGAATCACATTCCACCCAAGTTAACTTCATAAGGATAGACTTCAAGAGGACTCAAACTTTTCAAAGCTATCTGTTCAAAGCTACCACAGTGCCAGAGTTTTACAAGTAACTTATACCTACTTTTGATAATTGATATGTTTTATTTTTAGATATTCTTTGTATATGTTCATACTCATTTCAAAAGTAAATACTGAGTTATTTCAATCTGCCTAGTTATAAGCATATTTTTTAATACAAGTATGTAATATTTTAATAAAATTATGTTGGAATGTAGACTTGATCTTTGGATTGAAAGAAACAACACTTAGTCATGGACGTAAACTTTGGAGAGTTGATAACGTTTGAACTGAGGTTTTTATGTCTATGCAAATTCTCCCTTGCCCCTTATTCTGTCACACTAATCCCTGTTGTTTTAGGCAAGAATATAGTTCCCCTATACCCCCTCCTGTCTTTTAAAATAGAAACTTAATTTAGTTATGTATCAGTGCTTCATACAAGAATATAATGGGTGGCTAATCTGTTATGAATTTGAGGATGCATTTAATGAAAAAAGGTTACAGAGCTGCCAAAGAGGGAGGGCTACAGAGAGAGGATGTAAAACTAGTTTGGGGAGCTTGTTAGGAATCTAATTTTCTGCATTTCTGGAAGCAGGTGTGTAACATGCCCAGGGAACCTGGAATCTAAAGAAACTTGTAACTCTGGCTCAGGACGGGAGAAGAACTGCTCATGTATTGAGACTGTTCTGCATTTTCTGCATTTGCTTTGACAAATTCCTTTTGAATGCTTACAGAGGACCAAATGCTGGTCTAGAGAGAAAGTGAGCCATATTGGGGGATCCACGTTAGATATTATACAGAAGGGCACTTAGAGGTGTGGACGGGCCCCAGAAAGGGATAATCTGAAATGGTGCTCTGGGTTCCTTATGAGCTAAGAAGAAAAGTCAACAGAGTGGATTAAATACACTTAGGTCAGTGGAGTTACAGGTGAGAAAGCTGTGGGCACAGAAATACCACTGAGAGTAATAGTTTTAAAATAACTGCCAGATCCAGACTGCTCAAAGCATCTCACATAACTGCTACTCCCTGCAGTTTTGATCCCGGTGGGTCGGAAACCATAAACTGCCATCTAAAGGAGGGAGAATGGAATTAGGCAGGAAAGCTAAAGAGGACCACGCCTGCCTTCCACCCCTGCTGCACGTGGGCATCCTGTAGTGTGGCTGAGCTGGTTGACCCTGACTTGGTGTTTTTATAGTTAGAGACTGGAAATTCTTTTTAAGTACTTTGTGAGTGAAAGCAATTCTGGACTTTTTATTATTTGACAGTAAGGTTTTTCAACCTGGGCTGGGAGAAGAACCTCTGTGAAAGTTTCAAAGGGTAGTGGGAGATGGTGTTGCCTTCTAATTATATTCCATGAGTCAAAAATGGTGATTAGATATATTAACAGATTTTTGTTTGAACACTTTTGGGTGATGCAATTTGTAAGATTTTTCAGGATCAAACTATTTGTAGTTTCCATCATAATCATGTATGGCATACATGAGTGAAAAACTAACAAAGCTTCTGCTGTCTTTGTACTTTCTAAGTTTTTGTTGCAGTATAGTTAATTTACAATGTAAAATAATTTAAAAAGCATAGTTAAATTTATAATAGTTTCAAGTGTACAGCAAAGTGATTCAGTTATATACATATCTGTATTCTTTTTCAGCTTCCTTTCCATTATAATTTACTACAAGATACAGTATAATTCCCTGTGCTATACAGTAAGTCCTTATTTATTTTATATATAGTAGAGTAGAAGATAGAATATGCAAGGTAGGAATGAGTGCCAGGCTAACAGTGTCTTGTACATAGAAGAATCTGTTAAGTGAATAAAACAATAACTTCAAGACCTGTAGCATGTGAAATTCCTTAAGGTATTATGGGTTGATTTTGTACAAGAGGTATTTCATCTTTTATCAACCAGTTTCCTCCTTTCACATGTTAAAGACCAGTTGTTAGTAAACTTGAGATGTTAGTAATGTCTGTATAGCTCTCCTAGAAATTCTGAACTAGGTGATGAAAGACGCAAAGGTTGGAGAAGATGGAGGAAGAAGACAAAATAGGATCGAAGAAGATGGTTGCTAAAGGATTTCAGGAAGAACAAAAGAGACTGTTTTTATATTATTAGGAAATAAGCATCATTGTTCAAAAAGAAATCTAAATCCACTATAATAAAAAATACGAAATAACCGAATGATTGCTAAGAAATTTGTGACTCAAACTTTGCAAAGCCTGCTGTAGTGTTCCATGGTGGGGAGAAAGCATAGAACCTGCCAGGTAGAAGCACGTTGTCAGTATTAACAATGTGAGGCCAAAAGGTTCACAATTTTTAATTTTTAACTTTGGTGAAAGATAGTGTTTTATACTGTTATAGCACAAAGAAAACTAACTTTAAAATTTATCAAAACTTTGGCCTTCCCTGGTGGCTCAGATGGTAAAGAATTTGCCTGCAGTGCAGGAGACCTGGGTTCGATCTCTGGGTTGGGAAGATCCCCTGGAGAAGGGAAAGGTTACCCACTCCAGTATTTTTGCTTGGAGAATTCCATGGACAGAGCAGCCTGGTAAGCTACAGTCCATGGGGTTGCAAGAATCGGACACGACTGAGCGACTAACACTTTCAGTGTGATTATTTTTTTCCCTGTTTGAGATGTTGACAGATAGGCAAGTGCTGTGGTTTGGTTCCACTTTCTGCATGCTTTTTCATCCTTGTTAGATTTTAAGATTCTTAAGTTCTTGCTGCTTCTTAGTGTCATAAAATCTCAAATCCTCATGCATAATTTGAAGAAACAGTTGTTGGAGGAATACATAGAAAATAAAATATCTCCTTTGGTTACAAAAAAAAAAAAAAAAAATGTTAACTCTTTCTTCCTAACAGTTTCTGCTGTGACTGCATAGCTTAGTATTTAGCCAAAGGATTGGACAGAGGTTGTGTTCAAACCCCATCAGTCAGGCCTCCACTATGCCAGTGAACCTATGTGGGCTGGCAAGTACATTCAGTGTTCAGCTCATCTGCAAGTCTTGTCTGGTCTTTGCTTTCTGGTGGGCTTTTTCCTTCTCCCTTGTGCATGTGTGCAGGTTTGGGCAGTTGTGAGTATGTGGATGGCCTCAGTTTCCGCTTTGCATGCCTGTAAATCCAGAGTATTTAGAAGTGCTTATCAAACCCAGATGGCTGTCTTCCCTCCCAGAACTTCCAGTGAAATCCCTCGCTGCTCTGTTGTTTGCCACACATGGGACTATCACCTCAGTGAACCCTGTTTGCTTACAACTTGAGCTCACCGTTTCACAGCACATCAGGTCAGGTGAGTCCCTTCCGGCAGTGGCAGCAGGCCTTGTTCCCAGGGTCAGCCGTCGCCCTGGTTGAACTGCTGCCTGTGAAGGTCCAGGACACGGCACATAGGAAGCCCACAGGCTCACAGGTTCTTTCCTGAGCTGGTGTCAGGAGTGAGCACTTCTTGGTTTGCTGTAGTTATTCAGTTCATCTCCAGAGTGCTGACATGGCTGTTTTATTCAACAGTGTGTCCCGATTTATAGCTGCTTTTTTGAGTTGATTCATCAGTCTCCTCCCGTCATCATGCTGAACGTGAATTTTCCAACTTATTCTGAATCACATTCCACCCAAGTTAACTTCATAAGGATAGACTTCAAGAGGACTCAAACTTTTCAAAGCTATCTGTTCAAAGCTACCACAGTGCCAGAGTTTTACAAGTAACTTATACCTACTTTTGATAATTGATATGTTTTATTTTTAGATATTCTTTGTATATGTTCATACTCATTTCAAAAGTAAATACTGAGTTATTTCAATCTGCCTAGTTATAAGCATATTTTTTAATACAAGTATGTAATATTTTAATAAAATTATGTTGGAATGTAGACTTGATCTTTGGATTGAAAGAAACAACACTTAGTCATGGACGTAAACGTTGGAGAGTTGATAACGTTTGAACTGAGGTTTTTATGTCTATGCAAATTCTCCCTTGCCCCTTATTCTGTCACACTAATCCCTGTTGTTTTAGGCAAGAATATAGTTCCCCTATACCCCCTCCCGTCTTTTAAAATAGAAACTTAATTTAGTTATGTATCAGTGCTTCATACAAGAATATAATGGGTGGCTAATCTGTTATGAATTTGAGGATGCATTTAATGAAAAAAGGTTACAGAGCTGCCAAAGAGGGAGGGCTACAGAGAGAGGATGTAAAACTAGTTTGGGGAGCTTGTTAGGAATCTAATTTTCTGCATTTCTGGAAGCAGGTGTGTAACATGCCCAGGGAACCTGGAATCTAAAGAAACTTGTAACTCTGGCTCAGGACGGGAGAAGAACTGCTCATGTATTGAGACTGTTCTGCATTTTCTGCATTTGCTTTGACAAATTCCTTTTGAATGCTTACAGAGGACCAAATGCTGGTCTAGAGAGAAAGTGAGCCATATTGGGGGATCCACGTTAGATATTATACAGAAGGGCACTTAGAGGTGTGGACGGGCCCCAGAAAGGGATAATCTGAAATGGTGCTCTGGGTTCCTTATGAGCTAAGAAGAAAAGTCAACAGAGTGGATTAAATACACTTAGGTCAGTGGAGTTACAGGTGAGAAAGCTGTGGGCACAGAAATACCACTGAGAGTAATAGTTTTAAAATAACTGCCAGATCCAGACTGCTCAAAGCATCTCACATAACTGCTACTCCCTGCAGTTTTGATCCCGGTGGGTCGGAAACCATAAACTGCCATCTAAAGGAGGGAGAATGGAATTAGGCAGGAAAGCTAAAGAGGACCACGCCTGCCTTCCACCCCTGCTGCACGTGGGCATCCTGTAGTGTGGCTGAGCTGGTTGACCCTGACTTGGTGTTTTTATAGTTAGAGACTGGAAATTCTTTTTAAGTACTTTGTGAGTGAAAGCAGTTCTGGACTTTTTATTATTTGACAGTAAGGTTTTTCAACCTGGGCTGGGAGAAGAACCTCTGTGAAAGTTTCAAAGGGTAGTGGGAGATGGTGTTGCCTTCTAATTATATTCCATGAGTCAAAAATGGTGATTAGATATATTAACAGATTTTTGTTTGAACACTTTTGGGTGATGCAATTTGTAAGATTTTTCAGGATCAAACTATTTGTAGTTTCCATCATAATCATGTATGGCATACATGAGTGAAAAACTAACAAAGCTTCTGCTGTCTTTGTACTTTCTAAGTTTTTGTTGCAGTATAGTTAATTTACAATGTAAAATAATTTAAAAAGCATAGTTAAATTTATAATAGTTTCAAGTGTACAGCAAAGTGATTCAGTTATATACATATCTGTATTCTTTTTCAGCTTCCTTTCCATTATAATTTACTACAAGATACAGTATAATTCCCTGTGCTATACAGTAAGTCCTTATTTATTTTATATATAGTAGAGTAGAAGATAGAATATGCAAGGTAGGAATGAGTGCCAGGCTAACAGTGTCTTGTACATAGAAGAATCTGTTAAGTGAATAAAACAATAACTTCAAGACCTGTAGCATGTGAAATTCCTTAAGGTATTATGGGTTGATTTTGTACAAGAGGTATTTCATCTTTTATCAACCAGTTTCCTCCTTTCACATGTTAAAGACCAGTTGTTAGTAAACTTGAGATGTTAGTAATGTCTGTATAGCTCTCCTAGAAATTCTGAACTAGGTGATGAAAGACGCAAAGGTTGGAGAAGATGGAGGAAGAAGACAAAATAGGATCGAAGAAGATGGTTGCTAAAGGATTTCAGGAAGAACAAAAGAGACTGTTTTTATATTATTAGGAAATAAGCATCATTGTTCAAAAAGAAATCTAAATCCACTATAATAAAAAATACGAAATAACCGAATGATTGCTAAGAAATTTGTGACTCAAACTTTGCAAAGCCTGCTGTAGTGTTCCATGGTGGGGAGAAAGCATAGAACCTGCCAGGTAGAAGCACGTTGTCAGTATTAACAATGTGAGGCCAAAAGGTTCACAATTTTTAATTTTTAACTTTGGTGAAAGATAGTGTTTTATACTGTTATAGCACAAAGAAAACTAACTTTAAAATTTATCAAAACTTTGGCCTTCCCTGGTGGCTCAGATGGTAAAGAATTTGCCTGCAGTGCAGGAGACCTGGGTTCGATCTCTGGGTTGGGAAGATCCCCTGGAGAAGGGAAAGGTTACCCACTCCAGTATTTTTGCTTGGAGAATTCCATGGACAGAGCAGCCTGGTAAGCTACAGTCCATGGGGTTGCAAGAATCGGACACGACTGAGCGACTAACACTTTCAGTGTGATTATTTTTTTCCCTGTTTGAGATGTTGACAGATAGGCAAGTGCTGTGGTTTGGTTCCACTTTCTGCATGCTTTTTCATCCTTGTTAGATTTTAAGATTCTTAAGTTCTTGCTGCTTCTTAGTGTCATAAAATCTCAAATCCTCATGCATAATTTGAAGAAACAGTTGTTGGAGGAATACATAGAAAATAAAATATCTCCTTTGGTTACATTTTATTTTTAAAAATATACCTTTTCAAAATAAACCTTTTTAAAGAAAAGTGAACTGTTAGTATGCTTCTCACTATCCTAAATCACAAAGTTCATTTATCCACCAAAGCTGTTGGTCACTGTTAGAACTGATTATACTGTTAACATTATATTTTGTAAATACATATTTTATAAAAATTTGTGATGCCAAGGTGATAGTTTAGATTTGTGCTTAATTTGGAGGGTATTTCTTTAAATGGATAATGCTGATTTGTTTTTTTAAAGTGGGTTAACATAAATTCTCACATAAATTTTTACCAGGACTTTCAAACTATATCCTATTTCTTATGCACCTAGTACCATCAGTGTGAAGTCATCCACTTAATGGGTAAATTTGATGAGCTGTAAGGCAGTGAGAATATCAAGTTCCCAGTGGATTAAATTATCACAGAACTGAAGAGCAAATGTCTTGAGGCAAGATGATGAAATCGAACTGCTATCCATGTCAAGTAAGAGTAGAAAATTTCTGGTAACCATGGTTAATTTGTGAACCAATGGTATCCTTTGATCATTAAAAAAAAATGTAGTTCCTTAATTGTAAGCTAAGAATGTTTCATTAATTATGTCTTCTCATTCCTTTTCTATATTGGGATTTATACTAAATTTTTTGGTCTCAAGTTTTATGTGGCAAAATGTACTGATATTTTCTAATTTCCATTTTTTGGGAAAGATCTTCTAAACATAAATAATACCACTCATCCATATTTTCTTCTAAAATATTTAATGGTTTTTATTAAAAAGACTAAACATGTACTAACCTGGAGTTTATTTTGGTGATACTCTTGAGATGTGTAGCTACTTCTTATCAGTAATTGATTTTTCCCAAACCATTTATTAATAATACATGTTATTTCTCATTGATTTGTAGTTTTTGTAAGTTCTCACTTCTATATTGTTTTCCAATAATATGCTTATTCACCACCAGGGCATTATTTGAATCTTAGACAAGCTTAGTTGGAGTCTTAGTTGTGGGTATTCTAGGCAACAACTTTCTAGAGTGCATCTGTTTCCATAGAAATTGGGAATGGGAAATCTTAGGTTTCCATTGCTTCGGGATCCAGACAGCATTTGATGAAGGAAATACAGAAGTTTAGAGATGACCTAATGAAGACTCCTTGAGTATCTTGGTCCATACAGAAACACTAGAGTAAACCAAATCTTGACAACCTACCTGAAGTCCTGGTGTGTAGTTCTAATCTCCCTGCAGCTTGGTAGTGGCTTTGACCCTCATTCCAGGCTGCTTCAGGAAGCGTCAAGAGTCTTTTTCAGATATCACTATAGTTTTTACTGGTCTCATAGGTCACCCTGGAGAATACTGTGGAGGCAGAAGACAAAAGATAATTTTTTGGTTGGGCTATTGTAGGAAGCAATTGCTTGGTGATCAAGAATTGATAGCAGTCACACACACCAAAACCATTTGGTGTAGCTGAGCTGGATACCTCTGAGAAATATTTTTTTGTTTTCATTTTTGTTCATTGCTCTTTCATCAGTGAAAACGCTGTCCTGGAACCAGACATCATTTCAACAGGGACCCAGCCTCTCTTCAGAGTTCTTTGGTGCATTCCAGCAGCAATATCTGCTGAAGGTCTGGACACTTGGCTTCTGAGTCACTAATCCCAAAAATTTGTTGTCAATTCATTCAGTCTACAAAGAACAAAATGGCATTAAATGGCCTCTGAAGAATAAGTACGTAAATTAATTTGTCTTGCTGTAAAATAAGGCTGGCATGCATTCAGATTTTGCTGGTGCATCTTGTGCAATGGAGGTATCTGTTCCTTTTTAATTTGGTTAATCAAAAGTCTTAAAGTCATTAACTTCAAATCATTAACAAATGGAGCAGAAACTTGGCGAGTGTTGGGTTAGCCTGTTTTCTATTAACTTGTGAGCCTGCTTCTGCTTCACCCACAATACTAAGTTTAGTACAATTGTAACTACTGGATCAATAACTACATTAAAAGAAGTTTCGGTATATACTCACCTGTTCATGCCAGTATGGATTCAACCTGTTTTGCTTTATTCCTAAGAAATGGAATAAAGATGGAAACACACAAGTGGCAGACAGATGGAAACAAGAGAAAAGATTATTTAAAGTTTGGAAAATGTTAAAGAGGATGGAACAAGTATAGAGCATAAAATGCCTCATAAAAATGGAGTTGATAATATTCTTCAAGGCCGTTATGATGATTACACACACTTCGGAGTGGGAGATAGATTTGGGTGAATAAAGCAAATGAACAAAGAGACTGTTAAGAGGAAACAAAGAAGATGTCCCTAGAGTCAGACACAGCTGAGCGTGTGCACACACACATTAGTTAGCAAATTATTGAAAAATCTGGTTAATAGGATTTTAGTGAAATTTAGCTATATTAAATGCTTTTTAATTTGTAGCAATGGTCTTAGACTTCAGTTTTAAAAAATGCCCATCTTGTTTGCGTTTGCTTGTTTTTTTACAATCTTGGATAGTCAGACACAGCTGAGCGTGTGCACACACACATTAGTTAGCAAATTATTGAAAAATCTGGTTAATAGGATTTTAGTGAAATTTAGCTATATTAAATGCTTTTTAATTTGTAGCAATGGTCTTAGACTTCAGTTTTAAAAAATGCCCATCTTGTTTGCGTTTGCTTGTTTTTTTACAATCTTGGATATTATCAGTATTACTTATTTCTGGTGAAATCTATACCAACAGTTTGTGGCTTCCTTAAGTACCAACAGAAACTCAACACTTTCTTCCTATGACAAAATTATAATTTTAAAAGTTCTTCATTCTGGTTGTCAAAAGAATACCCAGATATCAAAACTAATAAATTATAGTGAAAAATCATGTACCATCACAGTAAAAATTTTAAAAAGCCCAGATATAAATACATCAAGAAGGGTATAGGATTTACATTAACCTTTGGAGGCTTTTTTTTTTTCTAATGAAGGACATAACATAGGACAGAGACATAACAACTACCTGGATACACTGACACAAGTGATTGTCAAGTTAAAATTACTTCTCAATGCAAATTTCACTGAGAATTCTCTTTAACTGGCATGGTGATTAAAAAGTCATCTCAAATAATGTAGAAATAAACATTGCCAAGAGAATGCTGGAAAGGACAAATAAGGGGAGGAACTTTGAACCTATAAAGGATATTAAAATATATTTTACATACTACCTATGCTAGAAGACGCAGACCATTCAATGGAACAGAATGGAAAACCCAGAAACAGAACATCAGAGTTAAAAAGTGGTATTTTAAACTAGATGAGAAAAGATGGATTATTTTGGACACGTGAATGATTTTTTTTTTTTTTTTTGTTCTCAAATGTTACACTATGCTCCAAAATAAATCTTGGGTTTGTTAGCTAGTTAGAATAGGGAAAAGGAGTCCAAAATGGCGGTGGCTAAAAGACAATGGAAAATCCCGCGAAAATAGAAGAGAGGAAGGACCGAGGACCAGAATGAGGACTTCAGGTAGAACAGCACTCCTGACTAAGCCCAATTTGCACAGGGCAGGCCCTGGGGGAAGAAAAAAACATAAAAAGAGGAACCAAAGGGCGGAGAGATTTAATGTCTGTCACTCCAAACCCTTGTTGTCACGAGACAAAGAACTGAGGAGCATACACTCGCCTGACAGGTTGATTAAAGATTTGGGGAAAATAAAAGCAAAAAATTAAAGTGAAGAAAATGTGTAGATGGAGCCTGGGCCAAAGATGCAGAAATGCGCTTTCGTTTCATCTGGAGAACCTGAGTTGGTTTCCCCTAAATTTGCACTTAATAATAGCTGTTACCACAATTTCTGGAACCGTGAAAACAGTTTTCTGTAGTTACACTTGCTAAATTTCGCTGGTCTAAGAGGGATGTGGAAAGGAATAAGCTGAGGGATAAGTAGATTTAGAGTTGTTTTTTAGAAGAGTCCTAAAAAAGCTCTGTGGGACAGGCTTTCAGCATCCTGAAGCTCCTCGCCCATCCGGAAACGCTTAGCCAAATGGCACAGTTGATTGAAATGTGCCTAGCACCGCCCACAGTCAATCTCAGACTTGAGCCGCCGGGCCTAGCACATGCGCACTGGGCAGTATGGCTGTGCTTACAGGCGGGAACGCCTGCTTCCGAGGCGCGCAGGCGCACTGTGTTTAGCGGCGTCGCTTAGCTACGACTCTTCTGGGCTGAGAGATTGGAAACCGCGGAGCTTCCCAACTGGGATATTGTGGGGAAACTGCTTAGGCTTATCTGTACCATTAGTATTGGGTTTCGGGGAGAGTGAAGAGCCGAGGGGGGGTGAGGTGTGTTTGAAGCCCGTGGGCTCTGTGATGAAGAAGATTTTTGGCTTCGGGAATAAGAAGGGCGAGTCGCCCTTAGGCTCCTCCATCAGTCCGGGGAGAGACGGCGGTCATAGAATCAACTTCCAGCCCGGGTATCGCATCCGAGACAAGGACCTCGGAAAGATCCACAAAGCTGCCATTGTAGGGAACGTAGCTAAAGTGCAGCAGATTCTGTTGCTGGGGAAGAATGGCCTGAACGACAGGGACAAGATGAACAGGTAAGCGGGGTGGAAGGGCCTGGCAGAGGTCCCTCCTGTGAGTTTCCTCTCCAAGGCTCCCGGACACCTTCCTGGGATCTAGCACTCTGCAGACGTTATAGGCAGCAAAAAGCCCTAGCTCATTTCGGACCCACTTATAATTTCCCTTATAGAGCACTTTACTGATAAGTTTTGAAATCATTTAGCTGAATGTCGGTAATCAGAGTAATGAAATGAAACATAAATAGTATCTTTTTTCCCCTTCTTCATCTTCCTTTTTTGTTATTATGCATGAGTTAGCATGATGTACTCATGAGAAAGAGCTCTTAAGTTATATAGCTTTCAAGAAATCTGGAATCTCCTGGCTCTCACATTTTTTTCTCATGTGATTTATGAAAAAACTTCATGCCTCTTGTGGATCATGGCAGTGGACAGCATCTTATTTTTAATGTACACATTTTTATAACCTTAAGGTTATATATTATAGAAAACTGCATAGTGAACAAAATAACTCCCATGCCAGATCAACTTCTGGATTAAAAATTCTTAAGATACAATTCAATATCTTTTCTATCAGTCTATCCCTAGGTATATATTTTCTTTGCTGAAGGACCTTAGAAGCTTTGAAGTAGGGAGCTGGCTGTGTCCTTGAATAGGAAGACATTTATTTTCTTAGGATGTATGGTCTTTCAATATTTAAACCAAATCAACATATTGTGGTTTTAAAGATTTTTGGTTACATATGCTGTCTTAATTGTTGTGATGAAATTAAAAGTTTTGTATAGTAGACGAAGATTTGCCCTTCTAGATGTCAAAATGTGCTGTAAGTGCCCACAAGGTATTCATTTACTAACAACTGAAAAGATAGATAAGTTAATGGAACAGAATATAAACTACCCAAACACCCANATAAAAAAGGAGCCAAAGGGCCGAGAGCTGTGGCACTCCGAGGGGGCTTTAATGCCCGTCACTCCAAACCTTTGTTGTGACGAGACTAAGAACCGAGGAGCACACACTCACCTGACCGGTTGATTAAAGATTTGGGGAAAATAAAAGCAAAAAAGTAAAACAAAGAAAATGTGTAGATGGAGGCTGGGCCATGGGAGGATCAGAGGGATGCGGAAATGTGGTTTCGTTTCATCTGAAGAACCTGAGTTGGTTTCCCCTCAATTTGCACTTGATAATACCTGTCACCACAATTTCTGGAACCATGAAAACAGTTTTCTGTAGTTACACTTGCTAAATTTCGCTGGTCCAAGAGGGATGTGGAAAGGAACAAGCTGAGGGATAAGTAGATTTAGAGTTGCTGTTGTTGCTTAGAAGAGCCCTAAAAAAGCTCTGGGGGACAGGCTTTCAGCATCCTGAAGCTCCAACAAAGACGCCTTTCTCACTTGCTCTAGCTTTTGTTAAGCATCCAGAAATGCTTAGCCAACTGGCACAGCTGATTGAAATGTGCCTAGCGCCGCCCACAGGCAATCTCAGACTTGAGCCGAGGGTCCGGCACATGCGCACTGGGCAGTATGGCCTGACAAGTCTCTGTGCTTACAGGCCGCAACGCCCGCTTCCGGGGGGCGCAGGCGCACTGTGTTCAGCAGCGTTGCTTAGCTGCAACTCTTCCGTGCTTAAAGACTGGAAAACCGCGGAGCTTCCCAACTGAGATATTGTGGGGGAAGTGCTTAGGCTTATCTGGAGCATTAGTATTGGGTTTTGGGGAGAGTGAAGAGCCGAGGGGGAGGTGAGGTGTGTTTGAAGCCCGTGGGCTCTGTGATGAAGAAGATTTTTGGCTTCAGGAGTAAGAAGGGCGAGTCGCCCTTAGGCTCCTCCATCAGTCCGGGTAGAGACGGCGGCCACAGAATCCATTCCAGCCCGGGTATCGCATCCAAGACAAGGACCTCGGAAAGATCCACAAAGCTGCCATTGTAGGGAGCGTAGCCAAAGTGCAGCAGATTCTGTTGCTGGGGAAGAATGGCCTGAACGACAGGGACAAGATGAACAGGTAAGCGCGGTGGAAGGGCCTGGCAGAGGTCCCTCCTGTGAGTTTCCTCTCCAAGGCTCGTGGACACCTGCCTGGGATCCAGCGCCCTGCAGACTTTATAGGCAGCAAAAAGCCTTAGCTCATTTTGGACCCACTTATAATTTCCATTATACAGCACTTTACTGATAAGTTTTGAAGTCATTTATTTGAATGACAGTAATCAGAGTAATGAAATGAAACATAAAGAGTATCTTTTTTTCCCCTACTTCATCTTCCTTTTTATTTGTTATTATGCATGGGTTAGCATGATGTACTCATGAGTAAGAGCTCTTAAGTTATATAGCTTTCAAGAAATTTGGAATCTCCTGGCTCTCACATTTTTTCTCATGTGATTGATGAAAATACTTCTTTATGGATCGCCTATTGTGGATCATGGCAGTGGACAGATTTCTGATGTTGTTAGCATCTTATTTTTAATGTACACATTTTTATACCTTAAGGTTATATATTATAGGAAACTGCATAGTGAACAAAATAACTCCCATGCCAGATCAACTTCTGGATTAAAAATTCTTAAGGTACAATTCAATACCTGTTTTATATCAGTGTATGCCTAGGTATATATTTTCTTTGCTGAAGGACCTTAGAAGCTTTGAAGTAGGGAGCTGGCTGTGTCCTTGAATAGAAAGACATTTATAGGATGTATGGTCTTTCCATATTTAAACCAAATCAACATAACATATTGTGGTTTTCAAGATTTTGGGTTACATATGCTGTCTTTAATTGTTGTGATGAAATTAAAAGTTTTATATAGTAGACAAAGATTTGCCCTTCTAGATGTCAAAATGTGCTGTAAGTGTCCACAAAATATTCATTTACTAACAACTGAAAAGATAGATAAATGAATGGAACAGAATATTAACTACCCAAATATCCAAATATATGTAAGAATTTAGAACTTGATACTGGTGACATTTTCTATTAGAAAAGATAAATTATGTGTAGATGGTGGAGAAATAACCTGGTAACTAATTATAGAAAAGCATCTAGATTTTTATCTCACAAAAAAGCTTCAGATGGAGTATGGATCCAAAATTTTAAATATGCACAGTGAGAAAAGTACCAGAAGAAAACACAAATTCCTGATTATACATGTTTTGTGTGTATGCTGACAGAGACCTTCTTTTTCTTTCTATTTCTACTGGTTCTTAACCTTGATTTTCTTTTTAATTGGAGAATAATTGCTTTACAATGTTGTGTTGCTTTCTGCTAAACAACATCGTAAATCAGTTGTTAAGTATACATATATCCTCTTAGTCCTGAGCCTCCCTCTCACCCCAGAGACCTTTCTAAGAATGATTTCAAAAGCAAGAATTCTGGAGTTTCCTGAGTTTGGGCACCAAAATTATGTGTAGATGGTGGAGAAATAACCTGGTAACTATTTAGAGAAAAGTAACTAGATTTTTATCTCACAATAAAGCTTCAGATGGAGTATGGATCAAAAATTTTAAATACGCACAGTGACAAAAGTACCAGAAGAAAACACAAATTCCTGTTTGTACATGTTTTGTGTGTGTGCTGACAGAGACCTTCTTTTTCTTTCTATTTCTACTGGTTACCCTTAATTTTCTTTTTAATTGGAGAATAATTGCTTTACAATGTTGTGTTACTTTCTGCTAAACAACATCGTAAATCAGTTGTTAAGTATACATATATCCTCTTTGCCCTGAGCCTCCCTCCCACTCCAAAGACCTTTCTAAGAATGATTTCAAAAGCAAAAATTCTGGAGTTTCCTGAGTTTCGGCACACACACACACACACACACACACAAAAAGGAACAGGAAATCTGGAGGTTGATTCAACAAACAAAAAACTTAAAACTCTCTGTAGATCAAGCTGTCTGTAGGGAAGTCGGAATAGCAGACAGGGCTTGTCTTTCTGGCACTAATAGGAATGTGGCACAGATAAAAATAATTTCTCACTTATAACTTTTTTTAGAATTCTTTTGAGACTGGTATCCTCTGACAACTTTCAGCCTTTTCAGAAGTCAAGGGAATCTTGGGAATTCCCTGGCAGTCCAGTGGTTAAGACTCACTACTGTGGGCCTGGGTGGGGGAATTAAAATCCTGCAAGTTATAAGGATATATTGTACAACATAGGAAATATAGCTATATCTTATAATAACTTTAAATGGAGTATAACCTTTAAAAATTGTGAATCACTATGTGTGCACCTATAAAATATAATAATATACAATATACATCATCTATTCTTCAACCTTAGGAAAAAAGAACCTTACAGTAATTAGATGATCAGGAAAAATGAGAAATAAACAAAAATGCTACCAATTATAGCTGTAAAGACATGAATTATAAATTTCATCCCAATGTCAGAGACGTTAAAAAGTAAGAAGATGAGGATATTAAAATCAGCGAATTACAATGTCTCTAATATTCAAAACATATTTGCAAAGGATGTATAATAACCTTTGACTTTATTGAGATGTTGTCCTTGTAAGATAATAGTAATAAGTATGATAATATTACCTAGCAATTACTGAGCTGTTATCTGTGTGAGGAGTGGTTCTAAATCCTTTCCTTGGATCTCATAACTACTACTCTCTCTCCATTATGTTAATAAGGAAATTGAGGTACAGAGAGGGTGAGCGACAGCTAATAAGTGACAGAGTGAAAGTCAAATTCAAACCCAAGTTGAGCTGAATCTCGAGGTCATGCTTATTCTATTCAAGTAGATTGTTCTTTCATTACTGTGTTGCTGCTAAGTCACTT
>SJYX01023291.1:171833-185821 GCA_006410675.1 Oreotragus oreotragus | reverse complement strand
ATACTGGAGTGGGTTGCCATTTCCTTCTCCAATGCATGAAAGAGAAAAGTGAAAGTGAAGTCGCTCAGTCTGTCCGACTGTTAGCGACCCCATGGACTGCAGCCCACCAGGCTACTCCGTCCATTGGATTTTCCAGGCAAGAGTACTGGGGTGGGGTGCCATTGCCTTCCCCGTCATTACTGTGTTAAGAAGAACTAAAACTAATATATAATGTTCTTTCTCCAGAAGGAAACAAAATATTTGTTTTAGAGAGATAGAAATAGCATGCTACTGAATGTTTTCAATCACAGGAACAATTGTTTGTTTTGAAACAGTAACACTACAGTTTCCTGAAAACTCCTCTTGCTTTCATAGGACTGCCCTCCACTTGGCCTGTGCCAATGGCCATTCAGCGGTGGTCACTCTCCTCCTGGAAAGAAAATGCCTACTTAACCTCTGTGACAATGAAAACAGGACCGCGCTGATGAAGGTATGGGGCAGCGAACCATGTCCACACGACGTGGATGTGATTTA
Organism: Oreotragus oreotragus; assembly: GCA_006410675.1. Classification (NCBI taxonomy): domain Eukaryota; kingdom Metazoa; phylum Chordata; class Mammalia; order Artiodactyla; family Bovidae; genus Oreotragus; species Oreotragus oreotragus. The sequence continues at coordinate 185,308 of SJYX01023291.1, read as the reverse complement.
ACTACTGAGAGTAATTAAATTCATCTCATTTAGATATAACAAACCGGTGAAGCTTGTGGACTGTTTACTCTGAATTCCTAGAATTTACACTCTGTTTCTTGGCACAACACTGACAGGCCATAGAATGCCAAGAAGAGGAGTGTGCGACTCTTCTGCTGGAGCATGGTGCCGACCCAAATGTCATGGATGTCAGTGGGAACACCGCCCTTCACTATGCTGTCTTTTGCCAGAATATATCACTCGCAGCAAAGCTGCTTTCCTATGATGCCAATATAGAAGCCAGGAACAAGGTATAACTCTTTTTACAAAATATTTGTGAAGCATTTTTTAAATCTACAACTGTTTTATTTATAAGAGCATGTAAATAGGTAAACTGAATAGTGTCCATCAAGCTCTGTTACAATGGAAACAACTCCAAAGCCAATGCAGGGGGTGGGAGGTGTGTGTCTGTGTCCACAGAAAGGGCAAAGCTCTGTCTCCCAGCCAGCCATCTACCCCAGAAGGAAGATTTCCCATCAGAACGTGCCCAGGAGTGGGTGGTAGGCTCAGAGCCCACAAATGATGAAGGCCTGGGGGGAGTGAAGCAGTGTGAGGAGTGGCTGCTTCCAGGGGCTCAGGGAATGGGTGAGTGCCCTTTGGGGTGGGTGGGAGGAGGAAGGCGACCCAGTGCCCGTGAGGGGAGCTGGGTGAGTACAAGTGGGCCTGGGAGGCAGCAGGCCTGGAGCCCTGAGCCCTCCAGGACCCCGGTTCTGAGATCTGGCCAAGAGGGTCAGGTCATGTTTGACTCCCAACAAGGGTGTTCACTTATGCTGGTGATCGCTTGGTTCGCGATGTACACCTCAGGGTCTCCCGCGCTCAGCCCTGGGGAGCTGCTCGGTGGGGCTGCAACTGTGCGTGTGGAGCTGGTGATGGCAAAGCTGCCCCTCCTACTCTTTCTCCAGGAAACACATGACATCCTGCAGCTGCAGCCCCGCCAGGAGCTCCCTCCACTCTACAGGTGGGCTCAGTTTTCTGTGTTTGGAAGCTGTAGCCTTCCCTGAGTGATAATATAAGCTGCTCGGTGGGGCTGCAACTGTGCGTGTGGAGCTGGTGATGGCAAAGCTGCCCCTCCTACTCTTTCTCCAGGAAACACATGACATCCTGCAGCTGCAGCCCCGCCAGGAGCTCCCTCCACTCTACAGGTGGGCTCAGTTTTCTGTGTTTGGAAGCTGTAGCCTTCCCTGAGTGATAATATTTTGAAAGAACCAAATTGTTTAAGATTTCACTTTATACATATTCCTAAAGAAGACAGGCGAGTCATGGTGAGAGGTCTGACGGAATTTGGTCCGCTGGAGAAGGGAATGGCAAACCACTTCATTATTCTTGCCTTGAGAACCCCATGAACATTACAAAAAGGCAAAATGATAGGATACTGAAAGAGGTACTCCCCAGGTCAGTAGGTGCCCAATATGCTACTGGNAAAGTCGTAAGTATTTTTAAAATCATAGTAATATATAAACCATTTAATGTTATAATCGCTTGCTACTGAAGAACAGAAGACAGGGACAATTGCAATAAGTTGCTAAAAGCAATAATAGCTTTATTTTTGGTGCTGATGAAGTGAATTAAGCTCAGGTCAGCTCATAAATACACAAAATGACCACACATATATATGTAGAAGTTGTGGTTCAGATGCATTCACTGAAGCAATTCTATTAGATCGATGCACAGATTCATAACTTTAGGACCTCATAGTAATGAGATTTACTATTTCAGTTTCTAAAGACCTTAAGAACTTAGCCCCCTGACACTTCTCTACCTCCATTTTACCTCACTTCTGCTAGGGTTATAATTTTAAAGGTAATCACGTCCTGTGTTCCTTTAAGAATATCTATTGATTCTTCATTATGTATAGAATGGGACCCAAAACCATGAAGTGTGGCAGAAAATGCTCTTGTATACCACACCAATATATCTCTTGACCTCATGTCCTGCTCCCATATTCAGTACACGTTTTACTCCAGCTGCGGCAAACTTCTTTCTCCTCTTTGAAGATGCTGGGACACTTCTGTGACTTTGACCCAGCTTCCTGTTTCTGGAAGGCTCAGCCTGTCCTCGTTTCCTCTTGACATGCCCTCAGCTTCCTTCTATGATGTGATAAATGTGAAAAGGACTAGCAAATGGCTTGGTGCAGAGCAAGGGCTCCATAAACACATGTTGAGGGAATGAACAGACAACTGACTTTGCAAATTTTCTAAGTGGGTTGTGTTATGTTATGGATGTTTATAAGTTAGTTGACTTCAGCAAGACTAATCTGTGTATAGTACTGCTTTTATATGAAAATAGATATACTTTGTTTCTTTAAAAGATCCCAGGAGCAAAGGAGGACCCTTCTTCATTGATACTCCTTACAGTAATTATTTCCCAGAAGGCAGTTGCTCTATCAGCCAGGGAAACAGAAGCAGTGGAGCAGGGAGGGGAATGGAAGTTTGGGCAGGAAAGTCGATATTCAGGAATGAGGCTCTGAGGGCAGAGGCCTGGGATGGTGGAGGCTCTGATGGAGCTTTGCTATCTAGTTTTCTAGGGTTGATCTAACAACCACAGGCTGGGTGGCTTAAACAGTTGTGAGAAATTTACAATTCTGGAAGCTGGGTGTCTGAAATCAAGGTGTGGGCAGGGTGTTTTCTTTTGAGGTCTCTCTCCTTGGTTGGTAGACAGTCATCTTCTAAGTGCTTTCCCATCTTCCCTCTCTGCGTGTCTGTGTCCTAATTTCCTCTTACAAGGATGCCAGTGCCAGTCAGATTGGATTAGGTCTGCCTCCAATGTGGGGGACCTGGGTTCGATCCCTGGGTTGGGAAGATCCCCTGGAGAAGGAAATGGCAACCCACTCCAGTATTCTTGCCTGGAGAATCCCATGGACGGAGGAGCCTGATAGACTACAGTCCACGGGGTCGCAAAGAGTCGGACACGACTGAGCGACTTCACCTTACCTTCACCTTAATGACCTCATTTTAATGTAATTATCTCTTTAAAGGTCCAGTTTTCAATACAGTCGCATCCTGAGGTGCTGGGGGTTAGAACTTCAGCATATGAATTTTGGGGAGGACACAGCAGCCCATGAAGGGTGGTAGTGGGGAAGCTGTGGGACAGCAGAGGCTAGTCACAGGAGCCCCCAAGGGGAGGGGATCATGCCTCGCCTCTGCCGTCCTTCACACTGACTAAGTCCTGGTGGCATTGAAAACATGTTTGGGAATGGAGTGACAATCTGCACTTAGCACTGGAGTAAGATTCTGATTATTTCCTTTCAGTGTGAACATAAGCTTTCCCTCTCAACCTTTTTTTATGTGATTTATGTTGACATTCTCATTTAAATAATTACTGAAAACACCATGATCAAAGATTGCCACGCTCCCTGGTGCAGCGCCCCTGTGAGCTGAGCACTGGACCATGATTTTTAGGTAGGCTTATTTAGCTAATTTTAAACTCACCTAACTTTATTGCCATGCAAGGCACATTTCTCCACAAAAATGTTTCATTTACACATTTATTTCACCAAAGGTCTTCATGAAATTTTCATTTACATGTTTATCGTCAACCTGATTCCTAAAAAAGGACTTTGGGGTGGGTCTTATAATGTAGACACAGCATGTCTCTAGTTTCATCTTTACTTACTTATTTCAAGACCTTACTGCAAATTCAAGTAGTGTGGACCTGGCTTGTCTGACTTGTTCTCAGTGAACCATACCGATGCCTCATAATTGCCATTCTCTAGTGTCCACAAACCACGTTTTAAGTAACCTTTCTGGAACACTGACATCTACTTCCCTGGTCTGCAGCTCCCTGATGACACCTAAACATCCACACTGAATAGACAAGTAGGGCTAAAATGTAGAGGGCTACATAGCTGCCCCCGGGGCAGTGGGATTAGCTGGAGTCATACTAGAAATGCTTGATAGTGAATATAATGCTAGGACAGTCACTGTGTAGTTTTTCTAATGATGGATGGATGCTGGGCTTCCCAGGTAAAGAATCCTTCTGCCAATGCAGGAGACACAGGAGACTTGCATTTGATCTTTGGCTTGGAAAGATCCCCTGGGGTAGGAAATGGCAACTCACTCAAGTATTTTTGCTTGGAAAATTCCATGGACAAAGGAGCCAGGTGGGGTATGGTCCATGGAGTCGCAAAGAGTTGGACACAACTGAGTGACTATGCATGCACACAGAGATGGATGCTAAGAAAAGCTCAGGCTGAGACAGATGACGCATGTGGTCGCATTCTTGCCAGTTATAATTCTCCTGACATTATATTACATATTTATTTATTCGTATATTTATGGGTACTCTCACTCTAGAAGGCAAAGTCCCTGAGGGCAAGAACTTTACCTGTCTTGTTTGCTGCTCTATTGCTAGCAATAAGATAAGCTCCTGATACTAAGCAAGCCACTTAGATACTCTGAAGCTAAAATTGCTCATATGTCAAATGAAAATACCAATATTTGTTCTTCCTAAACTCAAGGTCATTGAGAACATCTAATGAGATATAAACGCAATTATAAGCAGTAAGATGGCCTGTGAGAATAAGGTAAGCAGCTATAAGATGATGTGGTTTTGACTGACAGGAAAACAAGATAAGGAGACATATATAAAGAAGAGCTTTAATGTCACACAAGGTGTTTAGACTTCAGTGAGTGAAGTCGCTCAGGCGTGTCTGACTCTTTGCAAGCCCATGGACTGTAGCCTACCAGGCTTCTCCATCCATGGGATTTTCCAGGCAAGAGTACTGGAGTGGGTTGCCATTTTCTTCTCCAGGGGATCTTCCAGACCCAGGGATTGAACCCAGGTCTCCCACAATGCAAGCAGCTTTACCCTCTGAGCCACCAGGGACTTGGGGAAGTACAAATCAAAGCTTCAAGAGAATCAATTCACTTCCTGGGTTGCCAGCTCACAACTCAGCTTCCTTTTTTTTTTAAAAAAAAACAAAGAAACAAACAAATATTGAATTTGATTAGAAAAACTTAAAAGAAGATAGCTATAGCATAAATTGTTGAATTTGTAGGTGGCACACGAACCCATATTTCCTTGTTAATAAACTCTTTCAAAGGTGGGTCTTTCCTCTCAGATGAATCCTTTTGTAAGAAATGCCCTTTGGTGAAACTCGAAAGGTTGCTAAGAATTCCTTGAAGCTCTTTGTTTAAATAATCACATGAAAAGATCGCTCTTAAACTCCTGTCAGCAAACAAATGCCACAAAGCAGAATGAATTTTACATCTTTTGAAAGTCCATTAATTTACTTTCTGTAGCATTAAGTAATGAGCACCATTTTAGGCAAGGTCACAGTTCCATTTAATATCAAACTATGCTTTCTCATGTATGATACATGAAGCACATTTCTTGCTCAGGGCAAAATGTTTTATTAAAATTATTTCCTTTGTTCTTTTTATGTAGATTGTCCTCTGTGACAATAAAGATTGTCTGCGTGACATATCTTTTTAGGACAGCCGTTGTATAATTACACTAACAGAGCTTAATCTAATGCTACATTAATTTTCTCCCATTATTTTTCTCCAAGAAGGATGCCACTGTTGTTTACATGGCAATGCAATTTCTTTTTTAAAAAAATTTTAACTGTGGGAGATTTATATTAAGGGGAGTAGAGGACATAAATTTCAGGGTATGGGGAGTCCTCTGGGTACAAAGAATTCCTAATAGTTATGGAGCAAACAGATCAATCTTTGTATTCTTCCTCTCCACCTCACTACTATGATTCTGTTATCCAGCCATTCCTGATTTAAAAAAACCACATCTGCAGCAAACAGGGAGTGTATGGCCAGGTTGTCTGACATCAGAGCCACCCCCTCTGTCACTTGGACCTGAGTTTTCACAGGAGTTCACCTAGATAACTGTAAAACCTCTCAATCATTCTCCCTGCTTGTCTCTGCTCACTGGAATCCACCTTTCCCTCTGTTGCCTGAGTGATCTTCCTAAAATACCACTTTGATGGTGTCATTCATTCTTTACTCCCATTAAAGTTCCCCAAGTCCTTAGTGTGGCAATTCAAGCTCTCCATACCCTGTTTCCAGAGTGACTTTCCAAACTTGACCCTCCTCTCACGTGGCCAGCATTCCAGATGCCCATATGGAAAGCCCAAAAGCACTTTCTCTCTGAAAGTCCTGTGTTGACAGTTTAAAGTGTTCCACAAAGTGAGGTAATACTGTTGTCTTTTAATGCACTGATGACACTTTTGGCATGAGCTAGGTCCCTAGAGAGCAATTATGTTGAATTCACTTTCTAATAATATTAATGACTTAAGGAGTGAAAAATAACCTGTCTTTAATTTGTACTTTGGGAAACTTACAGTGTGGTTCATGGAAGCTCTGTCAGAAAGAAATCACTTAGAGGTGAGATCAGCTAAGTTTTCATGTTGCAGGAGGTGGCAGCTTAGGAATTAATAAAGACATTGACATCATCTAGAGAATATGAGGGGGAATTTTCTTGAAGGCAAGCATGGTGGGGTGATTAAAAACAGGGGATGTGAATTTACAGTGTCTCCGGTCCACACACAGAACACTCATTTATTTGCTACCTGAGGTAGCCTTTTTTATTCTTGAGAGTCCCTTGGACAGCAAGGAGATCAAACCAGTCAATCCTTAGGGAAATCAATGTTGAATATTCATTGGAAGGATTGATGCTGAAGCTAAAGCTCCAGTACTTTGGCCACCTGATGCAAAGAGCTGACTAACTCATTGGAAAAGACCCTGGTCCTGAGAAAGATTGAGGACAGGAGGAGAAGAGGGTGGCAGAGGATGAGATGGCTGGATGGCATCACCGATTTAATTGACATGAACCTGGGCAAACTCTGGGAGATGGTGAGGGACAGGGAGGCCTGGTGTGCTGCAGTCCATGGGGTTGCAGAGTCAGACCAAGCTGGGCAACTGAATAACAACAAAGGTAGCCTATTACAGTAATGACTCTCAAGGAATCATGCCTCTTGTGTGCATACCCTTGTCAGTTCTATCCCATATTCACCGTAGGCTTGGGACATCAGTGATATAAATGAGGTTGGAAGACTGCTTATCATTGAAACTCTGGGGCTGCTCACTGCGATCTCTTTTGCTGCCAAGTGGAGACATCTGGCCTAGCCTCCTTGAAAATGAGAGACCATGGACCACCTGGAGAGAGGCTCTGCTGTCCCACATCGCCTAGATATATACCAGAGAGCTCAGCCAGATTATAGTCCACAGAGTCACAAAGGGTTGGACAAGACTGAGCGACTAACACTTTCACTTTTATTTTCAGCCAGACCACGTGGGGCAGAGGTGAACCATTCCAGTGGAGCCCAGCCCAAGCCACTGACACAAAGAACTGGGAACAAATAACTATTGTTTTTAACCACTATGCTTTGGGGTGGTGTTATACACAGCAATACCTTCCTGATACACTAGAAGACCAAGTTACTTTTCTTAGGCCCATTTTATCATTTTTAAATAAAGCTGATTTGAGTAATTTAGGATTGTTGTGATGATTCAAAGAGATCATTCAGAGATCTTAACACAAGTAAATCAATAAATCTTAGTTATTTTGATACTGTATTTTATATCAGTAACTATTATAAGGATTAAAAAGTCACTAAAATTTGGAGTGAAATAATGCAATGTTTTTATATTTCTTATTTGATATCTTTTCTCTGAGATATTATTATCTGCTTTTAATATGTGAGCAAATAGAAGTTAGTGATAGCTTGATAGGCTAGTGTTTCCAAGTTTAGCCTCTTTGTATTATGGAACAGATGATAAAGCTTGGCTACACTTTCCTTTTAGTATAATACCATTGAAAATGTACAGGGCCTTATGGTATGCATTTTGTACACAATCTTCATCCTTGGGCATATTTTACAGCCCTCAATAATCTACATCCTCATTTATTTCAGTTTTTAATATCTTATTTTATCTGTGTCTCTAAGTTAGCTCAAATTCTTTATACAATTTGAGACATTAGAAAAAAAGAATCAATATAAAAATACATAAAATACTACCTAAGTAGACATGGCCCTTTGAAGAGTTTAGGGTGTTAGATAAAGTTGAGTAAAGGGCAAGTAGGTAAAGGGAATAGTTTGCTAAAGCGTATGCTATTTTAAGGATTATCTACAAGAGTGGAAAATTTTTTCTGTGAGTGTGTTATTTTCTATCCCTTAGAATAAATACATCTGTGACCATATTCATGAAAACAAATTTATTCAAATTCAGAGTTTGTGTCTCTGAAATTTTCTGTGTGACAATTTTTGAGATGACTATCAATAACAAATTAATTTCTAGATAAATCTCAGTGCCATCAGTTGTCTTCTTGATTTATTTAATTTCTCTGAACTTTTGTTTCCTCATCTGTAAAGTGGGACAGTAGCAGCCACCCTGCCATGCTGTGAGCATTTTAGAGCAAGTGTGGATTGCAACTGGAACAGTGCTTGGACTATAGGAGTCAGTCAAATAGAGCAGAACTTTTCAAACTTTAATGTGCACGTGATTCACTTGGGGATCTTCTGAAAGGTCAGATTCCGACTCCATAGATTTGGGGTGATATCCGAGATTCTGCATTTTCAGGGAGCTCCCACAAGATGCTGGTGCTTATGGTCCAGAGACACTAAGTATAGAGAGCAGAGGTCAGTAAATTACAGCCTACAGGCCAAATCCAGCCAGCTGCCTGTTTTTGTAAGTCAAGTTTTACTGGACCACAGCCATGCTCATCTGTGTATATATCGTCTCTGTGGCAGAGCAGAGTGGTTGCAACAGAGCCTGTGTAGCCCACATAGCTTAAAATATTTAGTGTCTGGCTCTTTACAGTAAAAGATCACTGACCCCTGATATAGAGATCTGTAAGTTCATAACCTTGTGAGGATGATGTAATGCTATTAGAGGATGATGGAATGATCCGTCTGAGGAATCAGGTTACTATAATGGATCTCATGGGGGCCTCAGTATAGGGAGTGCAAGATGTTGGGAGTGGGTGTGACTTGATCCATGAGTGTCAGGCACCATATATATAGGAGACAACAGGCCTGATGACAAGTGAGCAGGCATTAGAGTATTGGCCCTGCCAGTTATTAGTTACTACTGCTGTGACCTTGAGCAGATCGTTTTTAACCTCTCTGAGCCTCAGTTTGCTCATCAATAAAATGGGATTCATCAAACCAGCTCACAGGTTCCTTTAGAGAATGTGATTATGTAACAAAGATATTTAACACTTAACCTGCTACAGAGTAGAAAATAACAGTGGTATGGGGAGTGGTTTAGGTCATGAGGGCTCTATCCTTAAGGTTGGGATTAGTGCCCTTATAAAAGAGCCTGTGAAGAGTTCCTTAGACTGTTCTGCCATGTGAGGACACAATGAGAAGTCTGTAGCCCAGAAGAGGCTCTAGAACTTCCAGCCTCTAGATCTGGGGGAAACAAGATTTTGTTGTTTTATAAGCCACCTAGTCTATGGTATTTTGTTATAGCAGCCTGAATGGGCTAAGAAACTATTACTACTGCATTGGCCAAGAGGAGAGTTTTGTCAGCTGTGAGAGACATGGCTGCTAGAATTCACAGCTTTTATTATTCTGAGTCATGTGGGTAACTGTTTCCTGGTTCTACATTGTCCTTCTTGAGAAAGAGTCAGCCCCGATGAGAGCTTAGACTTAGCCACGTGGATGAGGCTTCACGTCAGAGCTCCAGTCATGACTGTAAAGTTCAGAACCCAAGACAGAAGTCTTATTACAGTGATAGAGAAGGTCCATAATAATAAATATCATGGTGATTTAATGGAGTGCCTACCATTGTGAACTATTTTACTAAGCATTTTGCATGCACTATTATTATTTTCTTTTTTCCCCTCAATTTTTTTGAGAAATAATGAACATACATCACTGTATATGTTTAAAGCATATAATGTGTTGGTTTGATATATATATATATATATATATATAATATATATGTAGTAGAAGGATAACCATAATCGGTTTAGCAAACATCCATCTTCCCATGTTCCCATCTTAGCATGTTGGTTTGATATTGATATATATATATATACATGGGACAACAGACTGGTTCCAAATAGGAAGAGAAGTACATCAAAGCTGTATATTGTCACCCTGCTTATTTAACTTATATGCAGAGCACATCATGAGAAACGTTGAGCTGGATGAAGCACAAGCTGGAATCAAGATTGCTGGGAGAAATATCAATAACCTCAGCTATGTAGACGACACCACCCTTTGGAAGAAAGTGAAGAGGAAGTAAGGAGCCTCTTGATGAAGGTGAAAGAGGAGAGTGAAAAAGTTGGCTTAAAGCTCAACATTCAGAAAACTAAGATCATGGCATCTGGTCCCTCACTTCATGGCAAATAGATGGGGAAACAGTGAAAACAGTGGCACACTTTATTTTTTTGGGCTCCAAAATCACTGTAGATGGTGACTGCAGCCATGAAATTAAAAGATGCTTGCTCCTTGGAAGAAAAGCTATATTCTCAGCCTAGATAGCATATTAAAAAGCAGAGACATTACTTTGCCAACAAAGGTCCATCTAGTCAGAGCTATGTTTTTTCCAGTAGTCATGTATGGATGTGAGAGTTGGACTATAAAGAAAGCTAAGTGTCAAAGAATTGATGCTTTTGAAATGTGGTGTTGGAGAAGACTCTTGAGAGTTCCTTGGATAGCAAGGAGATCCAACCAGTCCATCCTAAAGGAAATCAGTCCTGAATATTCATTGGAAGGACTGATGTTGAAGCTGAAACTCCCAATAGTTTGGCCACCTGATGAAAGAGTTGACTCATTGGAAAAGACCCTGATGCTGGGAAAGATTGAAGGCAGGAAGAGAAGGGGACGACAGAGGATGAGATGGTTGGATGGCATCACCGACTCAATGGACATGAGTTTGAATAAACTCCAGGAGTTGGTGATGGACAGGGAAGCCTGGTGTGCTGCAGTCCATAGGGTTGCAAAGAGTTGGACACGACTGAACATTCAGAAAACTAAGATCATGGCATCTGGTCCCATCACTTCATGGCAAATAGATGGGGAAACAGTGGAAACAATGTCAGACTTTATTTTTTTGGGCTCCAAAATCACTGCAGATGGTGATTGCAGCCGTGAAATTTTTAATGATGCTGGGAGGGATTAGGGGCAGGAGGAGAAGGGGACGACAGAGGATGAGATGGCTGGATGGCATCACTGACTTGATGCACATGAGTGTGGGTGAACTCCGGGAGTTGGTGATGGGCAGGGAGGCCTGGCATGCTGTGATTCATGGGGTCGCAAAGAGTCGAACAAAACTGAGTGACTGAACTGAACTGAGCAACTGGACTGAACTGATATATATGTATATATAGAAGAATGATAAACACAGTAGGTTTTTAGCAAACATCCATCTTCCCATTTAGATATAATTTTTAAAAAAGAAAGAAGAAAGAAAAAAGTTATCCTTGTGATGCGAACACTTAGAATTTACATGCAACAGGTTTCCTATCTCTTACGCATCAGTGTTAGCTGTATTCATCTTGTTGTACATTACATTCCTAATACTTGTTCATCTTATAATTGGCAGTTCGTATCTTTTGACTATCTCCTTCCAGTTCTCCTTCCCTCACCTGTCTGCTGCTGGTAACCACAAGTCTGATCCCTTTGTGTATGAGTCTGATTCTTTTTTCTTTTTGTAAATCTCACACACACGTGAGATCTTACAGTATTTGGCTTTCTCTGTCTGACTTATTTCACTTAATATAATGGCTTCAGGGTCCATTCATGTTATAAACGATAGTATTTCCTTGTCTTTTATGGCTTAATAATAATACATTGTATCTAGTTAGAATATTACTCAGCCATGAAAATGAACGCATTTGAGTCAGTGCTAATGAGGTGGCTGAACCTATAGTGTATTATACAGAGTGAAGTAAGTCAGAAAGAGGAAAACAAATATTGTATATTAATGTGTGTGCGTATATATATACACACACACATATATATAGGGAATTTAGTAAGATGGTACTGATGAACCTATCTGCAGGGCAGCAGTGGAGACACAGACACAGAGAACAGATTTACGGACCTGGGGTGGGGAGAAGGAGAAGGTGGAATGAATGCAGAGAGTAGCATGGAAACATACACACTACCATATGTAAGATAGATAACCACTGGGAATTTGCTGTATGACTAAGGGAAACCAAACCGGGGCTCTGTGACAATCTAAAGGGATAGGATGGGATGGGAGGTGGGAGGGAGGTTTAAGAGGGAGGGGACATATGTATAACCTATGTCTGATTCATGCTGATGTATGGCAGAAACCACACAATATTGTAAAGCAGTTATTTTTCAATTAAAAATAATTCATTGTGTCTAGATACAATTTCAGTGGGTATTTAGGTTTTTCCATTTTGGCTAGTGTAAATAATGCTGCTATGAACATGGGGGTGCAGATATCTCTTCAAGCTAGTGTTTTTGTTTCCTTTGGATGTATTCCCAGAAGTGGAATTGCTGAATCATATGGTAGTTATATTTTTAATTTTTTAAGGAGCCTCCAGAATGTATTCCATAGTGGCTATACCAATTTACAACCCTACTAGCAGTGCACAAGCATTTTCTTTCCTCCAGATCCATACCAACGTTTGTTAATTCTTATCTTTTTGACAATGGACAGTCTATGAGGTGATATCTCATTGTGGCTTTAATTTGTATTTCCCTAATGGCTATTGATGCTGAGCATCTGTTTTATGTACCTGTTGGCCTTTTGTATATCTTCTTTGGCAACATGTCTATTCAGATCCTTTGCCCATTTTTAATTTAGTTATTGTTATTATCATTATTAGCTTTTGAATTGTATGTTTATTATATATTTTGAATATTAACCCCTTATCAGGAATATGGTTTGCAAATATTTTTTCCCATTCTGGAGTTTTTTTCATTTTGTATTTGGTTTCTTTTGGGCAGAAGCTTTTTAGTTTGATGTGGTCCCATTTGCTTATTTTTTATTTTGTTGCTTGTGCTTTAGGGTCATATCCAAAAAATCATTACCAAGACCCAAGCCAAGAAGCTTTATTCCTATGCTTTCTTCTAGAAGTTTCATGGTTTCAGATATTACATCTAAGTCTTGAATCCACTTTGAATTACTTTTTGTGAGTGGTAAGATATAATAACTCTTTCATTCTTTTATATATGAATATCCGATTAGAAGACGCTTACTCCTTGGAAGAAAAGTTATGACTCACCTAGATAGTATATCCCGGGGAAGGCAATGGCACCCCACCCCAGTACTCTTGCCTGGAGAATCCAATGGACGGAGTAGCCTGGTGGGCTGCAGTCCATGGGGTTGCTAACAGTCGGACAGACTGAGTGACTTCACTTCCACTTTTCTCTTTCATGCATTGGAGAAGGAAATGGCAACCCACTCCAGTATTCTTGCCTGGAGAATCCCAGGGATGGGGGAGCCTGGTGGGCTGCCGTCTATGGGGTCGCACAGAGTCGGACACGACTGAAG
>SJYX01023291.1:82420-171418 GCA_006410675.1 Oreotragus oreotragus | reverse complement strand
CTGTGAAGAAAGCTGAGCGCCGAAGAGTTGATGCTTTTGAACTGTGGTGTTGGAGAAGACTCTTGAGAGTCCCTTGGACTGCAAGAGGATCCAACCAGTCCATTCTGAAGGAGATCAACCCTGGGATTTCTTTGAAAGGAATGATGCTAAAGCTGAAACTCCAGTACTTTGGCCACCTCATGCAAAGAGTTGACTCATTGGAAAAGTTCTGATGCTGGGAGGTATTGGGGGCAGGAGGAGAAGGGGACGACCGAGGATGAGATGGCTGGATGGCATCACGGACTCGATGGACGTGAGTTTGAGTGAACTCCAGGAGTTGGTGATGGACAGGGAGGCCTGGCGTGCTGCGATTCACGGGGTCGCAAAGAGTCAGACACGACTGAGCAACTGAACTGAACTGAACTGAATGGAAAGTTGGTGAGAGTAAACCAGTTTATAAAAATATGACTAGTTGACTTTTTTTTCTTTTTACTTTAGTAAATACTGGAAAGTGAAAGTGAAGTCTCTCAGTCGAGTCTGACTCTTTGCGACCCCATGGACTGTAGCCTACTAGGCTCCTCCATCCATGGGGTTTTCCAGGCAAGAGTACTGGAGTAGGTTGCCATTTCCTTCTCCAGGAGATTTTCCTGACCCAGGTGTTGAACCCGGGTTTCCCACTTTTTAGGCAGATGCTTTATTGTCTGAGCCACCAGGGAAGTCTCAAATACTGAAGGTGGAGTGAGGAAAAAAATGGGTTGGAAAATACATAGAGACAGGAAAATCGTATTGAGAAAAGCTTTCTTACAATGGAGGAAATACAAAATTTGGTCAAGGATAAAGAGTCTTACTATGAATTTTAAACCATACTGACTTGACTTTTGTAATACTCATAGTGGATACAATTACTTACTGTAATAATCATGGAATCTTCCTGGAACTTTTCAGTTCCAAAACTATATAGTTTATGTCATCTAGTTTTTTTTTCTTCCCTTAGACACTATTTTGGTTTCTTAGAAGTGTTAGGAGGGTGCTTTTTTTTTTTTTCTTTCTTTCTCTGTTTCTGTCTTTGGCTCTGCATTAAAACTAAAGTAAAATAGTTGTTACTATGGAAATTTAGAAATTAAAAATCTGTTTCTCAAAATCCATATTATAAAGGGATTCCACTGTGTTTTCTAAAGGATTTCATTAAGAAGATATTCCCAATTGTACATCTCATTGAAGAACACATGTTTTGCCTAAAATAATAACCAGCTGTAGAAGGACAGGCTTTTAACAACTGTAAGATAAAACTTACAACTTCAGATATTTTTTGTATTGTAGTAAAAAAAAAAAAGTGCACTGAAAGTCCTTGTGTCATATTCTAAAATTTCAGATTTCAGACATTTTGTGTTATTGTTATTTAAATATTCATCTTATAGCCCCTATATCAGTATAAACTAGTGGAGTTCAGGAAACAATTGTGCATCTCCTGGAGCATGTAACATATATCTCAAATGTAAGAACCATTTTAATAGTTTTTGAATGTGAATAAATGAAGAGAGAAATGGAATCTTACATAATGTTACAGCTAATATAAATAATATAGCAGTTCAATCTGTTTGAATTCTAAAAATACGACTTAAATTTAGATTCTCTTTTTAATATTTAGGATGTAGAAGTTCAGTTGAGTTATGTTGAGGAAGGAGGTCCTGTACAACAAGAAAATAAGTAAGAAAAACGTGATAAAAATATTATTGTATATTTTTCAGTGTTGTCCACCTGGGAGCTGAGAATTTTAGATTGCTATTTCTTGACCTTCTTTTTAGCTCCGTCTTGTATTCCATTAAATTATTTTTTTTCAAACAGTATATTCTCCTTAGAATTCTGACTACCAGTCCTTGTTCCTAGTGAAATGTAAGGAATATTTCTTTATCAATTACTCTCTCTCTAGTAATACTTGACAGCATTCAGGTAGTGATAGATGATCATGTGTGGCTAATTGAATGACTTTTTTTATAGTGGCAAAGTCGAACTTTATTACAGTATTATTTATAAATAGTTTTAAAGTAATATAAATCACTATTATTAGGGATACACAATGAACAAAAGCCTCTGTTTTAAATATATGTTTTATATACAATTTATGTTGATATTTTCATAAAACTTGAACAGTGTAGATAAAGCACAGGCTTTGTTCATAGTGCATCCTTAACAATACTGATATATTACTGGTTTATTGTATATAAACTCTAAATATATATGTTTTTCCACATACCTCATTATATTTATGCTTTTCTTTTTTTTCCTTAAGTTTGTACTTCACTAGGCATATTTCACTTTTTCCTTTCTTTTTCCTCCCCTACCTTTTGTCATTTTTAATATTTACTGTTAACCTAATTTTTCCTTGCAGAATACATTTCTTCAGTGTCTGTTCTTTGAGTCCATCTCTCTCTGCCTCTATTGTTAACATGTTTGCTTATGGCTTTCTGTTTAGAGTGTTTGTGGCTTTCATTCATGATCATTGCCCTACAGGTTTAATCTTATTTTTTTCACTCTTTCTTAGAATGAGCTGAATTAAAAAAAATCATTTGTCTTTAGCCCTTGACAAACAGAATAGAAATAACTTTTCCTGTTTGCAGTTCTAACCCATCTAAATAAGGTTCTGCTAAAAACTAAACTTTCATATTTCCCTTCCCAAGCGATAATTCATACGTATAGAAATCATGCAAGTAAATTTCCAAATATAGCAACTAATTTAAATAGCTTAGTTTTTCAGACATAGTACTCTAAAGTATTGGGGATAAATTTTTATTCTAGAACATTTTGGTAGAGAAAGTAATCTAGTGGGTGTCATGGTATTTGTGTAGCAGTAGTGTATTAGGGGTAAGGAGAGGAACATCTGGGGCTTCCTGTGTCATCTGTCATAATCCTTACCCCATGAGAAGGTTAGTTAGTTAGTGGCAGAACTGGGATTTGAATCCACATCTGAATGACTCCAGAGCCTGTGCTCTTTGTGTTAGATCATAGAGTAATGGGGGATGTTTTAATTATTTTATTAAATTTGACTCTTATTATTCTTAAAGTTCTTATTTTCTTCTCCAGAATGTCCTGAAACCAAAGTTAACAAAGCTAATGAATGCTTCTCAGCAATCCAGAAGAAACAGTAAGTTATCTAAGTCTGTCCTCCTGGTGACAGTGATTCACTGATTTGAAATTCAATTCAATTATTCACTGATTTGAAATTACAGATGTTCTCATGTACTCTCCCTTGTTTTCACTGTAGTAGAAGCAAAATGTGGCATTGTGAGAGCAGAGAGTACCACCTTGTCTGAGGACAATAATTCTGATGGTGAAATTGAAGATGTGGTTGAAACCATTCCCGAACCATCACCTGAAGTCCAGGGCTTCTCTCATCCTGCCTTCCCATCGCCTGAGCCTCTTCCACAGCCTCTCAAGTCTCTCGCGGGCCTTGGTCTCACAAAGGCAAGTTGTTTTGTTTGTAATTCTTTTTTCCCTGTACTTTTTCACATGCCATTCACGTGTCATGTCCCCTTATATGACCAAAAGGATCCTACCACAGAAATGGAAGCCTTCAAAGTCATGATACAAAATGGTGTGATAATAACAGCAATATATGTGCATGATTCAGATTTACAGATGTTGGCATACTAAGTATGCCCTTACGAAAGAAAAACATTAGAAAGCAATTAGGAAGAACAGCTAGATGAGTATGAACATGGGGAGGGATGAAGGGATAGAATTCACTTAAGAAGGACAAGATGAATATGAAATGGAATGAGGGTCAGGATGAGACAGATTATTATACAAACACAACAGAAATAGTGGGGGTATGTCAGACGAGGAACTCTATATTATAAATATGAGAAGAGTTATTTCAAATTCAACTTAAGAGGAGACAGTGAGGTCGTGAAAAACCAATGCTCATACTCTTTTGAATGACATACAGCTGATTTTTATGAAGAATTGAAAGAAAATTGTTCCTTACCTTTTTTGGTGGTTGTTTTTGAGGTTGGTGGTGTTTCTTGTTTTAATTGCAGTGTAATCAATATACAATATTGTGTTAGTGTCAGGTGTACAGCACAGTGACTTGGTTATACTTATATATATGGCTTCCCTGGTGGCTCAGTTGGTAAAGAGTCTGCCTGCAATGCGGGAGACCTGGGTTCAATCCCTGGGTCCGGAAGATCCCCTGGAGAAGGAAATGGCAACCCACTCCAGGAATTCTTGCCCCTGCAGAATTCCATGGACAGAGGAGCCTGGTGGATTACAGTCCATGGGGTCACAAAGAGTCGGACACAACTGAGGGACTGACACACACTCGTGTGTGTATATATCTGTATTGAACACAGTTCCCTCTGGAAGTTCATTTCAATTGGAAGTGATTTGTCTTTTTAAACAAATTCTCACTTTGAAAGTAATGAAACGATGTCTTCTATTTAATATAGCAAAACTTTAGTTCATAGACAATTCAAGATGAGTTCTGTTTTAGGCCTTAGCAGATTTCTTATGATTTAAGAATTTTTGGCCTTTCTCTTTCTTGTGGTTTCTAACTTACTGTTTGATAAATACTTAATGTGCTTAACTAATTTATCATACTGTTTGGTATAATCTTGGTGGGTGTTTTAGATCTTTTTGAAAATAAAGAGGAAATAAATAAGGATTTTATCTAGTCTTTTTACTGAAGTTATAATTTATAATTATATAAATGAGATTCTTACTCTCCATTAAATGAGAAAATTTTCAGCTGCAATAGTTTAAAAAAAAAAAGGTAGAACTTTTTTTTGCCGAAGAGATTCTGATTTGTCTTTTCCTAATATCTACATGTAATGGCACTTACAGTAAATGAATGAAATCACAATTTATGATTTTTTTTCTTATACAGACTACTTGTTATTATAAAGTCATAAGGAAAGAAAAATTACCAACAGAGTTTAAAAATTATCTCTGGAAGATAATTTTTTTACTTTTTGAAATATCTCTAGCCGTATGTATACTCCATGTTATTCTTAAGAAACTTTATATTATCTTCAGTATTTATAGGTATTAAACTAGCCTGTCGATTCTTTGTTATACATATGAAACTAACATATAAATTCTTTTGTATCCAAAACTCAGAAATTGTGGTTGCTTGATTTTTTCAGTTTGTTTGTTCTTTCCTGATATGAAGTTTGAGTCCTGCTTGATAATCATAGATGTATTTGAAAACCTTTATATCTCCAGCTTGGATAAGCATAATTTTACTACTGTTTTTAATGTCTAGATCATTCCTTCAATCTTTACCTACTATTCCAGACGACACAGATAGGAAATTAGAGTTGTTAGTGTGCTATTTACAGGGAAATAAGAAGAAAACCTTGTGTATTTTCAAATAGGGTTTTATATTTCTTTCTTACCTCATAGTAGTACTTTAAAATGACTCATAATTCCATACTCACATAAGCATTTCTCATCTACAATTTAAAACTTGTCTTTTAAGATCAATTTTAAAAAGGAGTCTTCTTGTAGCATCTTGAATTGGTATTTTACTATTAAACCTTTTCATTACACTCAAAAATGCTTATTATTGTAATATCCCAGAAATGAATATTTGCACATATTTATAAAAGTATATTTTATGTCCTTGAAACAGATATTAAAATATATAACTGAAAATTTTAATGTCATAGTTTTCTTCCCCTGGTATTTTATTTTCAAAAGTTCAGAATTCTGCATAGGTTTGCATTAATTATACCAGGTTAGCATATTTTACAAATAGTTATCTTAACAGCTATGCTTTTCCTGAATAAGGCTATCTATTTCTAATCCAAAGGTATTTATCCAAATCCTTTCTTCTCAGTCCCTTGCGTGCCTCAGATTAATTCATTACTCCCCAAACTGAAGGCCTTGTTCTTGACACCTCCCTCGTCCCTGACTCTTTGACAGCTACACTGTCATCTGTTTTCCCCATCCTAGTAGACAGCATCACTGAAATGCCATGGCAGGAAAGATCCCGGACTCCAAACTTCCTTGAAATTACTGCATCCAGTCACCCAGCAAGTTCAGTATTTTCTACCTGCTTATAATTTTTCATGTCTTATTATCATAATTCACTTTCTCACCTATAATCTTGAAATATTCTTTTCAAGTTTTGCTTCCCTGATGTTTATCTTTATGTTGCTGCCAGAGTAATCTTTCTAAAATATATTTGTCAATCTTTTCATTCCTCTTGGCTTTGCAGTTTGTTTTAGAATGATTTTTACTGTTTTTATTTGGCTGTTTTTAAAGCCAAATTCAACTTTTTAAATTACAGTTTCATGGAAACTCTGGGTGATATGCAGTGTTTAGTTTGCTTCCTGTCCACTCTGGAGCATTGCTTGTAGTGGTTTTTTTTTTTTTACAATGCTGTCCTGTAAGATAATGTCATGTTTGCTACTCCCTGGTGCAGTGTAGTCTTTCCCCTTTCATTTGAGAAAAAGCATGGCACCAAATAAAATAAAATATATTTGTGATGATGTAATCCTTTACCTGTGTAGTAGACGCCTGTCACGTGAAGAAGAAAGATAACATTTGCTTTCTGCCATTTGATCCCGGTCCTTCTGTTTTGTTTCTCTGTAGGGTTCCCAGTGACTGTGCTTTCGTTTTCCGCATGACTTATTCACACTGTTTCACACCTCGTCCTTTTCTTGGGCTGCCCTTCCCAGAATCCCCCTCCCACCCCGGCTCTGTACTCTGTCTTCTGAGACACAGCCCTTTGTCACAGCGTTCCTTGAGCTTCACGGGCTCACCTGCCTCCTCTCTCCTTTGTGCCCTTCCTGTGCTTGGTCCACTTCATTTGCAGAGCTATTGAAGGACACTTTTCTGCCCCCTTGTTTGTTTTCACGTGTCTCTGCCTTGCCTAGAACACAGAACAGAATTGCTCTTTTCTTTACATTTCTAACTTTTCCGAGGACAGTGTCTATGATTTCTTAGACAACAGTGAATGTCATCTTACTGATTGACTGAATGACCAAATCAATGAATATGTTTTCTGAAGTTGGGTTTTTGTTTTATTTTGTCTTGTTTTTATAGGAAGGAGCCACAAAGCCAGAGATTGTAGACAAAGAAAGTGATACAGATATTATTGAAAGGGCTCCACAAGAACAAATAAATCATGACCATTTGAGTTCTGTTGATGGAACACACAAAAATAATAGAAGTGGTAAGTTAGTGAATGTCTCTGGATTTTTTTCTGTGCTTAAAAGCTCATATAAAAATCTTTAAAGTGCATAGATGCAAATATGGCATCCATTTCTTTTTAAGTGTGTTTCTTTTGCTCTCTTTCTTCAGAAGTGTCCCAAGTACTACCAACTTTTTCTTCCTGAAAATGCTTCAGCCCTCTGAAATTCTTTTCCACTAGTTCATTTTATTGAACTATTTGTGGATAGAGATAGACGTATATGTGTTAAAATTCATACTAGTAAATGTTCTCATTAGTGTATCTGTGATTCCATTTTACAGATATGATGTCAGCCTTAGGTTTGGGAGAAGAGGAAGATATAGAATCACCTTGGGATTCTGAGGTACTGTCTTCTGTTATTAATTTGAAATGTAAACAACCGAGTGATGTAAAAACATAAAAGCAGAAGATGTTGTGACTTTCTCACCTTTGCATTTGCCCATCAAAATTTTTTTATTTTTAATCTGATTTTAATCTTTATTTTTAATTATTGATTTTTAATCAATAAGATAATTCTGTGCTAAATACTACCACATAGTACACTTTAGCTAACTGTCAAGGTTAACCTAATGAGATCAGTGTAATATGGAAATCGAGGCTTAGAAGTCATAACGAATCTGTGTTCTGAAGTTACATTTATCTAAAAACTGAAGCATTGTTCCAGGTGAGTCTGTGATCAAATGTTCCTTTCTTTCTTTTTTCCTCTCTTCCTTCAATTTTTATTGGAGTACAGTTGATTTACAATACTGTGTTAGGTTCAAGTGTGCAGCACAGTGAGTCAGTTATATCTCTCTATATGTATATCAGCTCTGTTTTAGATTCTTTTCCTGTATGGGCCAGTACATAATATTGAGTGGAGTTCCCTGTGCTATACACTAGGTCCTTATTTATCTGTTTTGTACACTGTAGTGTGTAGTGTGTTTCTGTCATCCCCAATCTCCCAAGCAAATGTATGTTTTTTGGGCACGTGTGCATGTGTAAAACTGTAGAGAGGGCCAGAGAGAAATGGGTTGAATTGTGGTTTTTTACCACATCAACATCGAAAAGATCGTGCTTGAAACTTGAAGGTATTATTACGTTTGGATTGTCAAGTTAATCTGCAAAGAACATTTCAAGAGAAGCAAAAGCATAGGGAATAGTAAGAAATATGTGGTATAATAACAGCAGTTAGCTTTGCTTTGTGATGTTTTAGTTAAGTACAAACCATTTTGGATAGTTTAACTAGCACGCACAGAGAACCTTTATGGCAGCCGTACTTGAAGTAACATAAAGTAACAGTGCTCTGTTTGAAGGTGGCAGCTATGGAAGGAGATATGGGCCTGATCTGTTAGATGCAGGTAGCCACTGCCTGGTAATACAGCACCGTGTTTGAAGTCAGCATCGTGAAATCTGTTACTTAGCAGCTGTGGATCTTGGCAAACCTGTCTTAACCGGGTTAAATGTAGGCAGTTTTTAAAAGTAGGATATTTTCTTCAANATGCAGGTAGCCACTGCCTGGTAATACAGCACCGTGTTTGAAGTCAGCATCGTGAAATCTGTTACTTAGCAGCTGTGGATCTTGGCAAACCTGTCTTAACCGGGTTAAATGTAGGCAGTTTTTAAAAGTAGGATATTTTCTTCAAAAGGAAATAGGAAATCTTCATGCAACTCAATATTAATTTTAACAGAGTATCTCTGAGAGCCTTCCACGGAAGTATGTGGATCTTTTATCTGGAGCTGTTGGTCAAAGAGGAAAAAATACGTTCAGTGGACAAGTTGAAGGTAAGTATTTTATAGAAAAGTCATTTGACAGAATGTTGATTTAAAATGGAAATGCTGATATATTCTAATAGGCAAAGAAAATCACCTGTCAGATGCGTAGTGAGGTAAAAGACGAGAAAAGGAGGGAAATAGTGTATCTTATCAGGTGTCAGCCACAGATTATATTGAGAATCCAGTTTAAGGAGCTAAATTATTTCGCTCCTGGACTTCCTTGGTGGTCCAGTGGTTAGGATTCTGTGCAGTTAAGAGTCTCCAATGCAGGGGGTGCTGGTTTGATCCCTACTCAGGGAACTAAGATTCCATTTGACACATGGGCCAAAAAAAAAAATTAATTCTGTTTCAAGATACTTTATGACCTAGAGTTGATTATAGGAAGGTTGAGAAACAAGAGGAAAGAGGGAATGAAGGATTAGAGAGGCAGAGGGTATAGGGAGGAAATGAAGGAAAAGGAAGCACAGGTCTATGGGGAAGGTGGCAATAAGTAAGATAATGCTTTAGAAAAAAGGAGAGTATTTGATATGGACAAAGCATTTGAAGTGAGCTTCCAGCACCAAAACGTGTCAGAAGAACAGCAAAGCTTTCCCCTCTTCCTGTCTTCCTCATTGTTAGGAAGGCATTCAGGATTGCGGTCCCTGGGCATGCAGAGTGGTGTGTCATCCTCTGTGGGTGAGCGTGGGGATATGTGCTCAGTTGTAATGTGTGCAAATTGGTGTCATACGAAATGTTGCTGCTTTATAGGATGGTGTCACATCGGCCAACAAAAGAGAACTAGAAAGAAGGAGCAAGCAGGGGGCATGATAGGAAGATCAAGTAACCTACAGCTTGATAGAGCGTCCACTGGAAAGTTTCCAACTTGTAATGCAGTTTCACTTTGAGGGGAGTGTTAGAGTGAGGAAGTTGAGGCTTAGATTTCAGGAGAATAGATTAGGCTAAAGTAATGTAGAAACAGACTCAGTATAGACCAGAGTTTCTCAGATTTTAACTAGTAGCCTGGGGACCTTGTGTGAAATGTACATACTGAGCAGGAAGTCTGAGAATCTGTGTTTCTAACAAGCTCTCTGAGTAGCAAGGGTGTATGTAGCCTTGGATTTAGAGAAATTTGTAAGTAGAGCTTTGGAGAGTGCAGGACATAACAGGATCAAGGAAAAGCATTATTTTGTTTTTCTTTCTAACCGTGTCTATAGCCTGCGGGAAGCAAAAAAGTCGAAGTCGCAGTTATAGGTGTAAGATACCGTTGCTAAGCAAAGAGGGAAAAAGAAGTGGTGGGGATGATCCATGGAAAGAATATAAAGGGGGAGGAATTAAGACCACAGATCCAGAGGTTACCCTTTATAGAGGAAAGAATCTAATAAAAGGACGCTGGGAAGAAAGTAAGGCCTTAGAGAGGTGAGTTTGGAGTTGAGGAGACTTGAAGGAACTCCTTCTAGATGGCTTCAGTGTATTTGCAATGAGAAGAGATAAGATCACTGTTGCTCCAGAGAATACTGGAGTTGGGAGGGGGTGCTAGAAGTGGAGGAAACTCCAGCCACTCCAAATACCTATCAGGCCTCAAAGATATATGTTATATTGGTATTTGTTATTCAAATTAGATTAATGTGAATATGGAGGCATTGACTTTTTTTGAAAGTTGTTTCACAGAAATCCTTTGAAGCAGTAGCATGGTGTACCAAACCAAACTAAGTTTTGAAACAAAACAGATGAATAGGGTTCATTCTCTAAATGCTAGAATTGTTAATTTTTTATAAGTACTACACTGATTTTGAAACATGCAAGATTTTAAATATCTAATAATGGTGTGACAGTTAAATTTATTATTTCCTTTTGGTAATTGTATTTCAATATTGAGAACTTATTATACATTATTTTCTAGATGTGTCTTATATACCTTCTTGCATGATTGGATCGAGAAACTTAAAGATGGCTAAACTAGAGGAGCCAAGACATGTAGGCATACCAGTAGCCCACATGGGTATGAAAAAAAGTTAATACTGTTATGAACCATTATTCTACAAGTGTGTATCCCAGCTAATCAGTTCATTGCTCTTTCTCTGATGAGAAATGAATTATGCATTCAGTTGAATTGTCATCCCAGCTGTGCACTTCTTAAATGACTGGACAGATTGAAGAACATGATAAATACTTGTAGTATANTACTGTTATGAACCATTATTCTACAAGTGTGTATCCCAGCTAATCAGTTCATTGCTCTTTCTCTGATGAGAAATGAATTATGCATTCAGTTGAATTGTCATCCCAGCTGTGCACTTCTTAAATGACTGGACAGATTGAAGAACATGATAAATACTTGTAGTATAATGGTGTAAATGATATTGCTGTATTGCATTCAAGATAATGTTGTTGCATTATGCTATCTACTTTCACATTTATCTCTTGGGGTCATGGTTTGCTCCTCTGATTAAGATCACTTTTCTCTTCATCAGTAGGCATGTTCACATTGGTCTGTGTGCACTTTAATATTTTATAAAGTCATTGAAAACGTAATGTTACTTTTGAAATCTTAACTGCATGTTTTGTTAAACCTGTATTTCTATTTTTTCTTCACTATCTATAGTGGATTCCTAGTCTGTCTTGCTGGTGTCCTAACATCCCCCTGAAAACAAGACACTGAAACTGAATGTATTCACTGCCAAGGCTGAGCACAAGGATTTCTGCTCAGTACTAACTTTGCATGAATGTAGAGCTGGGTTTCATATTTACATGTAATTAACTTTATGTCCCTTTTGCTTTTTAGATTCTCCTGAGAAATATCCTGACGTGAAGGTAAAATCGTTTATGTTTTTATCTTGAATTATGAACTGTGGATTGTATCAAATGTACATTATTTATTAACCAACTTGTTTCCAAACCCATTCAGCCTGCAGTCTTAGTGAAAGATTCTGTTCCTAGTAAGACAGTCGGAATGAAGGATTTACACACATCCAGTTCAGGTAAATTTTGCAATACACATGTAACTCTGAAAAGAGGGACATTGAAGTATTTGAAATGCTCAGTCTTCATACTGCTAACTTTTTTTTTTGCAAATTTAATTGAAGCATTTGACATATATAAGGCAAATGTTGTTATTGGTATCCGTGTTTTGAAAAAAAAATGTACAAGCATAAGAACAAGAAATTTTTAAAATGTAAACTTGAACTCAATATATTTCTATATATGTTTTGATACCCTGAAGTTCTCAGTTTGGAATCTGTATACTTCTTAGGGATTCTCAGAAATTAATTATTAGATCCTAAGATTTTTCCAGTGTCCAGAAATGCTTATTTGAGCTCTGACCTTTACCTAGAGTAAAGCTTCTCTTGCTAATATATCAGTTGTATTTCAGCTTATAAATATTTCATTTTAGTGTTGTTACACAGATGAATGTAGGCCAACCAGATGTTTTGTTTAGCAGACTTTGTTGTTTTTGTGGTATCTTTGATTATTAGAAGTAGGGGAAGTACTCATACTTTAATGACTTTTTGATAGACATAATCTTTTAAAGCAGTGATTCTGAAAGTTTTGGCTTTAGGATCCTTTTATACTTCTAAAAATTATTGAGAATGCCATGGAACTTTTGTTTAAGTAGGTTGTATTTATTGATGTTCACTGTATTGGAAAACAAAGCTGAAAAACTTAAAATACAAGAACACAGAATCATAATGGCTAATTCCATTTGTCATTAGAGTTATAATATCACATATCGTGTCTCTGAAGAACTCCACTGTGCACTCAGAAGAGAATGAGAATGGAAGTAACATTTAGTGTTGTTGTGAAAATAGTTCTGATCTCTTGGACCCCCTGACCCGATGGTCTTTGAACTTCAGGGAGTCTCAGGGCACACTTGAGAAACAATTTTAAACTGCTGAAGTGGTTAGATGTGAAATGATAAAGGGGGCCTTGAGTTGAAACGGGGTTTAAAGTTTCACTTATACATTTCTTGCTTGTTTCTTTGACTTCTCTTAAGAAATTTAGACCTGACAGCTTCCTTTTTTTTTGAAGCAAACATTTTTGTGTTGTATTCATTCTTGTCTCATGGTGCTCTCTGCTCTTTGGCTCCAGTGTGGCCCTCGACTTATCCTATTTTCACGTGGAAACANTGTTCACATTGGTCTGTGTGCACTTTAATATTTTATAAAGTCATTGAAAACGTAATGTTACTTTTGAAATCTTAACTGCATGTTTTGTTAAACCTGTATTTCTATTTTTTCTTCACTATCTATAGTGGATTCCTAGTCTGTCTTGCTGGTGTCCTAACATCCCCCTGAAAACAAGACACTGAAACCGAATGTATTCACTGCCAAGGCTGAGCACAAGGATTTCTGCTCAGTACTAACTCTGCATGAATGTAAAGCTGGCTTTCATATTTACATGTAATTAACTCTTATGTCCCTTTTGCCTTTTAGATTCTCCTGAGAAATATCCTAACGTGAAGGTAAAATCGCTTATGTTTTTATCTTGAATTATTGTATCAAAGGTACATTATTTATTAATCAACTTGTTTCCAGACCCATTCAGCCTGCAGTCTTAGTGAAAGATTCTGTTCCTAATAAAACGGTCGGAATGAAGGATTTACAAACATCCACTTCAGGTAAATTTTGCAATACACACGTAACTCTGAAAAGAGGGACACTGAAGTATTTGAAATGCTCAGTCTTCATACTGCTGACTTTTTTTTGCAAATTTAATTGAAGCATTTGACATACATAAGGCAAGTGTTATTATTGGTATCCATGTTTTGAAAAAAAAGNCGAGCACAAGGATTTCTGCTCAGTACTAACTTTGCATGAATGTAGAGCTGGGTTTCATATTTACATGTAATTAACTTTATGTCCCTTTTGCTTTTTAGATTCTCCTGAGAAATATCCTGACGTGAAGGTAAAATCGTTTATGTTTTTATCTTGAATTATGAACTGTGGATTGTATCAAATGTACATTATTTATTAACCAACTTGTTTCCAAACCCATTCAGCCTGCAGTCTTAGTGAAAGATTCTGTTCCTAGTAAGACAGTCGGAATGAAGGATTTACACACATCCAGTTCAGGTAAATTTTGCAATACACATGTAACTCTGAAAAGAGGGACATTGAAGTATTTGAAATGCTCAGTCTTCATACTGCTAACTTTTTTTTTTGCAAATTTAATTGAAGCATTTGACATATATAAGGCAAATGTTGTTATTGGTATCCGTGTTTTGAAAAAAAAATGTACAAGCATAAGAACAAGAAATTTTTAAAATGTAAACTTGAACTCAATATATTTCTATATATGTTTTGATACCCTGAAGTTCTCAGTTTGGAATCTGTATACTTCTTAGGGATTCTCAGAAATTAATTATTAGATCCTAAGATTTTTCCAGTGTCCAGAAATGCTTATTTGAGCTCTGACCTTTACCTAGAGTAAAGCTTCTCTTGCTAATATATCAGTTGTATTTCAGCTTATAAATATTTCATTTTAGTGTTGTTACACAGATGAATGTAGGCCAACCAGATGTTTTGTTTAGCAGACTTTGTTGTTTTTGTGGTATCTTTGATTATTAGAAGTAGGGGAAGTACTCATACTTTAATGACTTTTTGATAGACATAATCTTTTAAAGCAGTGATTCTGAAAGTTTTGGCTTTAGGATCCTTTTATACTTCTAAAAATTATTGAGAATGCCATGGAACTTTTGTTTAAGTAGGTTGTATTTATTGATGTTCACTGTATTGGAAAACAAAGCTGAAAAACTTAAAATACAAGAACACAGAATCATAATGGCTAATTCCATTTGTCATTAGAGTTATAATATCACATATCGTGTCTCTGAAGAACTCCACTGTGCACTCAGAAGAGAATGAGAATGGAAGTAACATTTAGTGTTGTTGTGAAAATAGTTCTGATCTCTTGGACCCCCTGACCCAATGGTCTTTGAACTTCAGGGAGTCTCAGGGCACACTTGAGAAACAATTTTAAACTGCTGAAGTGGTTAGATGTGAAATGATAAAGGGGGCCTTGAGTTGAAACGGGGTTTAAAGTTTCACTTATACATTTCTTGCTTGTTTCTTTGACTTCTCTTAAGAAATTTAGACCTGACAGCTTCCTTTTTTTTTGAAGCAAACATTTTTGTGTTGTATTCATTCTTGTCTCATGGTGCTCTCTGCTCTTTGGCTCCAGTGTGGCCCTCGACTTATCCTATTTTCACGTGGAAACAATTAGTCACACACAAGCCTGTCATTTCTTATATAAGTTTATGATGTTTATCCAAGGCTTAAAAAATGGGTTCTGAAGATAATTGATACATTGAAAAAAGGCTGTCTCTTTGTAATTAAAGTAGTTGTTGTTGGTGATGTTCAGTCGCTAAATCGTGTCCTACTCTTTGTGACCCTATGGACTGTAACACGCCAGGCCACCCTGTCCCTTACCATCTCCCTGAGTTCACCTAGTCATGTCCACTGAATCAGTGATGCTATCCAACCATCTCACCCTCTGCTGTCCCCTTCTCCTCCCCTCAATCTCTTCCAGCATCAGGGTCTTTTCCAGTGAGTTGGCTCTTCATATCAAGTGACTAAAGTATTGGCGCTTCAATTTCAGCATCAGTCCTTCCAGTGTGTATTCAGGGTTCATTTCCCTTAGAATTGACTGGTTTGATCTCTTTGCTCTCCAGGGACTCTCAAGAGTCTTCTCTAGCACCACAATTTGAAAGCATCAGTTCTTTGGCACTCAGCCTTCTTTACGGTCCAACTCTCACATCCCTCTGTAACTATTGCAAAAACCATAACTTTGACTATACAGACCTTTCTCGGCAAAGTGATGTCTTTGCTTTTCAATACATTGTCTTGGTTTGTACCATTAATTAAGGTAGTACCATTCAATAGAAGTGTTTTTAAAACCATGGTCTCTAGAACACACAATATTGTCATGCATAATTAAATGTAAAATAAATGCCATAATTTTGTTAATAAAATATTTGTATGTTGAAGAAAAATAATTAATAAAGTTCTTATGGAATTCAGAATATGTAATAGAGATTGAGTGAATCAAAGTAAGTAATACTAGAACATCAGCAAGTAGAAAAAATGAGACACTAGTTAACGTCTTTTCATGAATGGCAGTGAAGTGTAAGATATAATAAGCTCTGAAAGACTAGTGAGTGAGGGGAGGGGAGGATATGAAACTGATTCTCCAAAGAAAGACTGTACAAGTTAGTTAGAGTAGTATTCTTACTGACATTCTAATAAATGGAAACTGTTTTCAGATTCCGATTCTCCTAGTTTGAGCCTCAATAATGAGAATAATCAAAGAGCAGGGCATTTAAAATTTGATCAGTGTCCACCGGTGTCACAATCAATGAGCAAAAATCAGTCAGCATCCACAGAATTTGGACAGATAGCTGTAGTAGATAAAAGATGACTCTTGGAGCGGTGTTTCTGGTAGAGAATTACATGCTCCACGACCTGTGTCAGTTTCAGCTGCCAGAAAACAGAAAAAGCAAACAAAGTAATGCAGAAGCCCAGGGCACTCAACTGTGGGCCACCTGGGCAGGCCTAACCATTATTCTGATGCTTCCAAGTTAGATTTTGTGGCAAAACCTACCTTGTGCTGACTCCTTTTATGCAACCTACAGCCAAGCAATACCTCTTAGCAAGGTGTTTGCATTCTCCCTCTGACCATAGTAATACAATAGGAGAAAGTAAGCTTGTTTAGCCTAGTATTTAGCATATACCTGAGAGTGGGTAGCAGGATTATATTTAGAACTCTGGGACTAGTTGGGAGACCTCAGTAGACATCTAGAGATTGCCTTCTCAAAATGTAACTTCATAGCAATATTGAAGGAGTACTGTATCATTTAAAAGCAGTATATAGAAAGTCAATTCTGATTCTACTAGGATGCCCAGTCTATTGAGTAACCATGTCTAATATGTGCTGTCCATAAATACCAATTAATTTAGTACCTTTAATCAGTCATATGGTCAGAGCTATAGTAAGAAATGGTATACTGTTTCTTTTTTTCACTCCTAGTTTTTTCTTTTCTATCCTCACCTATAGGGTTAACTTTGCATTTACAAAAGATTCTGTTATTTCCTAAAATAGTGACTACAAGCTATAAACTCAAAGTTTTTTTGTTTTTTTGTAAATCTACAGAAGTGACTTGTTTGCCCTCGTTTGTCCATTAGCTTGGTATGTCCATGAAACACAAATTCAGATAAAACCTATCCAGTCCCTTCAACAGAGGAAGATGTGAAATAGGAAAACTACAAAATAAATAGAAGCAGTTTCAGACTGTTCATGTAGATCGTTTCTCATCTCAGTCGATACCTTTTAGAAAGTAACCAGCAGAGTCTACTCCTTCAGGGTCCCCGGATTTGTACATTTACTCATTTCATAAAGATTTATTCTATACTGGACTCAGAAAATTTTATATCCTAAATATTTCTGGAAACGCTCCCTCAGTTCAGGCCTGCATCACCTTTGTTTTTTTTCCATTAATAATGCCTTCAGATTCATCTCCCTCCATTTATTTGTATGCCCTTCAAATTCATTTCTCTTGTAGCCTTTAGAGTCACCTCTCTCAAAAGCAAATGTGACTGTGAACCACTCTTCAAATCACATTACTGTCCAGGCATCATAAAGTGACACAGGAGGCTTTCATCATCTGACTTCTGCCTGACTCTTCATCTCTCGTCCTTTCTGTTTTTTGCTATGGAATTCTGAATTGCGGGTGATGCCCTGCTGACCTGTCTCTGTACTTTCTCAGATATTTACCCTGTTGTGTGTGTGCTTCTCTCCCCGTCTTGTTACAGCCTTGCGTGCCTTCCCTCTCCTTCCCTTGGACTGTGTAAGTCTCCGCTCAGGCATTATCTCTAGAAAAGCATTCCCAGACATCTTTTATCTACATTTTTCTTTTAAACTCCAGTGTCTAGTACAGAGCAGAAAGCTGATAAATAATTATTGAATAAATAATTGAATAAATTATTTATTGAAGGACTATTTATATAAAAGTAATTTTTAAGAGCTTGTCCTGTGCAGTTTAGGAGCCAAGAATATAGGCATGTGAAAAAAAAAATTTACAATTCAGGTGATGAAGATACACTAGAAAAATCTATAAAGTACTAAGGTAGCTACAAGAAAAGGGATACCTATCTGAGGGAAGATAGCTGTAATCAAGGACTTCACAAAGCAGGTTGAGTCTTAAAAGATAAAAAGTTATTTGTCAGGAAGAGTACAGGGTAGCATTTTGGATTAAGGAACTGATAAAAGCATAAAAAGTAAGAGGAATT
Organism: Oreotragus oreotragus; assembly: GCA_006410675.1. Lineage (NCBI taxonomy): Eukaryota > Metazoa > Chordata > Mammalia > Artiodactyla > Bovidae > Oreotragus > Oreotragus oreotragus. The sequence continues at coordinate 153,232 of SJYX01023291.1, read as the reverse complement.
TTGTAAACCATGAGTAATGTTGCAGTTGAAGCTTGGCATGTTGTTAAAAAGGTACTGTTATGAAGTAGAGGAGAGAATGTATTGTGACTTTATATGTCTGTCCTGTATTTTGAAATTTTGTTTGGTTTCTGATTGTTTTGTTCACTGATGTTTGGATGAATCTGTGACTGAATCTTTGAGCTGTTTGTGTGCCTGTAACCTGGTGACATCTGGTATTTTCCAAATTGCTTGTTGAAATTTTAGATCATTGGAAGTATTTCTTAAAGAAGTAAATATTCAGCTGAAGATTAAGATTAATTTAAGATGTCATTTGATACAGTGTTTTAAATCTATGTTTTAAATAAAGATTATGTCTTTTATCTAAATATTCTAAGTAATTTTAACTAAACATACAGATTTGTCAGCAGAACTAGACTTAGAAATGACATCAGAGGAGGAAGAAGAAAAACCTGTTGGAGATGAAAATAACCATTCCCAGGTATGTAAAAATGTAAATTTACATTTCTGGTTTAATACTGTTTCCTATGCTTCAACAGCATAAAACAGTGTGTAACAAAGGTCATGATAAATAAAATTACCTTTCAAAATTTAATCAATAGATAATAATAGTTTTTATAGCACCTTAATTATAAAACTTCAAATATTGTTAGAATCTGTTATATTTATAGTTTGTTTTTGGAACTGAGGGAAAAAATTTTCCTGACTATTGTTTACTTTCATTTTTATAACTTCACTACATGATTATGAAGGTGATATCAAATACTGAATTATAAGAGTAAACAGTTAAAATTATGAACAATATGACAATGATGATCCCGGACCTAGATACATGTAGAGAGAAATCATTCCCAGTGGTTCAAGGTTTTCCATTGAAATTGCCAGTCAGTGATGCCAAAATGAAAGATTCATTCTGTCTGTGATCTCAGCATAATTGATTAGGGATGTACATTCAGGGAGAGGGTGGGGTCTTAGAATCAACCCAGTTACCTATTAAGAGAATCGAAGCTTCCAGATTGGACCTTTGTTGTTAGGGCACAAATAATGACTTTCTAATTTATCTCATTTTGGGGTGATATATCAGTAAATATTACTAAAAATGCTTTATCCACTTTCATTGGTAGATATTAGAATATAATATAACTGAATGTAGGGGCTTCCTTGGTAGCTCAGCTGGTAAAGAATCCACCTGCAATGCAGGAGACCCCAGTTCATTTCTTGGGTCAGGAAATTCCCCTGGAGAAGGGTTCGGCTACCCACTTCAGTATTGTTGGGCTTCCCTGGCGGCTCAGATGGTAAAGAATCCACCTGCAATGTGCGAGACCTAGGTTTAATCACTGGGTTGGGAAGATCCCCTGGAGGAGGGCGTGGCAACCTACTCCAGGATTCTTGCCTGGAAAATCCCATGGACAGAGGAGCCTGGTGGGCTACAGTCCTTAGGGATGGAAAGAATCAGACATGACTGAGCATACACATAAGTGAATGTAAGCAGGTAATACGTGTTGATGAATAACACTATCATAATATATAATTTGCATTAAAATTTAGGAATTTGTTCTTCTTTCTGATTGTTCTTAGTTTGATTTTGGCTCCTAGTAATATAAAGTTTGTCTGTTTTGCACGTATTAGTCCTTAAAAAACTTACAAATGTGCTATAGGGACTCCGTATTTAAGATATAGTGAGGTGAAATATTTTTAAGTGAGGAAGCCTTTATAACATTAAAAATCATCTAATTAATTTTTGGTAAATTTAACATATATGAATTACTTAATTCAAACAGTAATAAAATTGGGTTTGTGAGTTCATGTTTTTCCCCTATTTTAGGCTAAGGCAAGTTATTTTTCACTTCTTACTTGTGATCCAGTGATTTGTGAGTAGCTAAGCATAGATTAAGAAGTTTAAGAATTAAATTTTTATAAATTTTAGATTTCCAATATGGACATTTCAGGCTATTTTTAATGACAAATACATGTACTCCCTTCCCTTTGTGTATTTAATAACATTTAATAACAATAAAATAAAAAATAGAATAAACAATACAAAACAAATTTTAAAAATAAAAAATTTAATAACATATACATGTACTCCCTTCCCAATATGTGTATAAGGCTTCCCTTGTGGCTCAGCTGGTAAAGAATTTGCCTGCAATGCAGGAGACCTGGGCTCGATTCTTGGGTTGAGAAGATCCCCTAGAGAAAGAAAAGACTATCCATTCCAATATTCTGGCCTGGGAAACTCCATGGTCTGTGTAGTCCATAGGGTTGCAAAGAGTTGGACACAACTGAGTGGCTTTCACTTTAACTTTCACTTGTACTCCCACATATTCTTTAATCATCACTTGAAGATGTTTCTTTTGAGACAGACTTTTCCATTATGTTGTTTACTAAAATGTAGTAAGTTTTGACACATGTGATTTTGTCACATAGGTAGTATAAACTCCCACCCCCCGCCAAAATTAAGTGTTTATCTCCAAAGGAGAAAACAGTTTTGAGATGCTGTGAGATTTTTCTTCCTTCCAGTAATAGATTTTTAAATTTCTTTGTTTGCTCTTTTGTGTAAGAGGTGCCTTGACTGAGTTTTAACAACAGACAAAAATCTGTAGGTATTCTCCTTTGAAAGAAAAAGGGGATCAGCCCTATCCCAAGCTAAGGCATTAAATTACTTGGACAAAGTCACGCTTTTAACTTATCTGCTGCTGCTACCGCTGCTAAGTCACTTCAGTCATGTCTAACTCTGTGTGACCCCATAGACGGCAGCCCACCAGGCTCCCCCGTCCCTGGGATTCTCCAGGCAAGAAACTGGAGTGGGTTGTCATTTCCTTCTCCAATGCATGAAAGTGAAAAGTGAAAATGAAGTCGCTCAGTCGTATCCAACTCTTTGCAACCCCATGGACTGCAGGCTACCAGGCTCCTCCGTCCATGGGATTTTCCAGGCAAGAGTACTGGAGTGGGGTGCCATCACCTTCTCCGTTTAACGTAGCTATTCATTTGATAAATTCATTTGCTAATTTATCAGATTCAAGGTTACAGAATTTTATCATCTCTTTTGGTGCCATAAAATGCTAGGGAATGCCACTTTAGGGGCTTTGAAGAAATCATTTAGTTTATTTTTGTGTAAGATGTTAAGAAGGGTTCTAATTTCATTCTTTTACATGTAGCTGTCCAGTTTTCCCAGCACCATTTATTGAAGAGGCTGTCTTTGCCCTATTGTATATTCTTGCCTCCTTTGTCAAAAATAAGGTACCCATAGGTGCATCGGTTTATTTCTGGGCTTTCAGTCTTGTTCCACTGGTCTATACTTCTGTTTTTGTGCCAGTACCATACTTTCTTTATGACTGTAGGTTTGTAGTATAATCTGAAGTCAAGGAGGTTGATTTCTCCAGCTTGATTGGATTAAAATGGATTAAAGACCTAAATGTAAGACTAGAAACTATAAAACTCTTAGAGGAAAATATAGGCAGAACACTTGATGACATAAAGCAAGATCATCTGTGACCCACCTCCTAGAGTAATGGAAATAAAAACAAAAGTAAACAAGTGGGACCTGGTTAAACTTAAAAGCCTTTGCAAAGCAGAGGAAACTATAAGCAAGGTGAAAAGACAGCACTCAGAATGGGAGAAAGTAATAGCAAATGAAACAACTGACAAAGGATTAATTTCCAAAATATACAAGCAGCTCATACAACTCAATACCAGAAAAACAATCCAATCAAAAAGTGGGAAAAAGACCTAAATAGACATTTCTCCAAAGATGACATACAGATGGCTAACAAACACATGAAAAGATGCTCAACATCGCTCATTATTAGAGAAATACAAATCAAAACTACAATGAGATATAACCTCACACCAATCAGAATGGCCATCATCAAAAAGTCTTCAAGCAATAAATGCTGGAAAGGATGTGGAGAAAAGGGAATGCTCTTGCACTGTTGGTGGGAATGTAAAGTGATCCAGTCACTATGAAAGACTGTATGGAGATTCCTTAAAAAACTAGGAATAAAACTACCATATGACCCAGTAATCCTACTCCTAGTCATATACCCTGAGGAAACCAAAATTGAAAAAGACACATATATCCCATCATTCATTGCAGCACTGTTGCTATAGTTAGAACATGGAAGCAACCTAGATGTCTATCGATAGATGAATGGATAAAGAAGTTGTGGTTCATATACACAATGGAATATTTCTCAGCCATAAAAAGGTATGTACTTGAGTCAGTTCTAATGAGGTGAATGAACCTAGAACCTATTATACAGAGTGAAGTAAGTCAGAAAGAGANTATCGATAGATGAATGGATAAAGAAGTTGTGGTTCATATACACAATGGAATATTTCTCAGCCATAAAAAGGTATGTACTTGAGTCAGTTCTAATGAGGTGAATGAACCTAGAACCTATTATACAGAGTGAAGTAAGTCAGAAAGAGAAAGATAAATATCATATTCTAACACATATATATGGAATATAGGAAAATTGTACTGAAGAGTTTATTGACAGGGCAGCAGTGGAGAATCAGACGTAGAGAATAGACTTATGGACTTGGGGCAAGGGGAAGAGAGGGTGAGATGTATGGAAAGAGTAACATGGAAACTTACATTACTGTATGTAAAAAGATAGCCAATGGGAATTTACTTTATGGCTCAGGAAACTCAAACAGGGGCTCTGCATCAACCTAGAGGGGTGGGATGGGGGCAGAGATGGGAGGCAAGTTCAGCAGGCAGGGGATATATGTATAACTTTGGCTTATTTATGTTGAGGTTTGACAGAAAACAACAAAATTCTGTAAAGCAATTTCGTTCAATTAAAAAATAATTTGAAAGAAGAAAAAGACAAGAAAAATCATTTAACCTTTCTTGGTTTTACTCCTATTTCTGGTGAATAATGGGACTACAATAGATAATTATTTCTATACCCTCTATGGTGTATTGGTTATTGAATGTGGAATTGGGAAGCATTATTTATATTCCAGAATTCCACACTAACAACTCATCAGTTTCACTCTGCTCCTTGTGTTTTGGTAAACTTTGGTTCATATATTTTAGTGAACACCATCACTTTTTTGTTATACCCTGGGTCCAAATGAACAAAGAAATGTAAAAGTCAGTGTGGAAAGAATAGCTTTAGTGTTTTTGAGGCACTAAGGTGTCACATCCTGTAAATCTGGCTGTTTAATGGAAAATCCAGGTGGTAAGGACTGAAGAGGACAGATTTCGTGTGTTTTGTCTTTTTATCTCTCTGTCTCTGCCAGTTAGATGGGGAAGACTGGGGATGAATAATTGCATCATCTTAAGAAAGCCTTTTTTGAAATTTTGGGAATTTTGTTTCTTTTTGTCAAACAAGAAGAAGGAGGATGTACAAATATTTCAGTGACTTGTTAGTGATAAAATTAAAGTAAGCACAAAAAGATATTTTTATCACTTAAAATCAGGCCAAACCCTGAGTCAAATAATAAAATTAATGAGAACAACCCCAAGAAAGATGTTTATAATTAAGTAACAGAATTTCTTAGTGTCACACTTTCGTTAAAGGTTGGAGAAGGAAAGAACCAGCCCGAAAGCAGTGAAGTGGAAGTGCNGAAGAGAGGGTGAGATGTATGGAAAGAGTAACATGGAAACTTACATTACTGTATGTAAAAAGATAGCCAATGGGAATTTACTTTATGGCTCAGGAAACTCAAACAGGGGCTCTGCATCAACCTAGAGGGGTGGGATGGGGGCAGAGATGGGAGGCAAGTTCAACAGGCAGGGGATATATGTATAACTTTGGCTTATTTATGTTGAGGTTTGACAGAAAACAACAAAATTCTGTAAAGCAATTTCGTTCAATTAAAAAATAATTTGAAAGAAGAAAAAGACAAGAAAAATCATTTAACCTTTCTTGGTTTTACTCCTATTTCTGGTGAATAATGGGACTACAATAGATAATTATTTCTATACCCTCTATGGTGTATTGGTTATTGAATGTGGAATTGGGAAGCATTATTTATATTCCAGAATTCCACACTAACAACTCATCAGTTTCACTCTGCTCCTTGTGTTTTGGTAAACTTTGGTTCATATATTTTAGTGAACACCATCACTTTTTTGTTATACCCTGGGTCCAAATGAACAAAGAAATGTAAAAGTCAGTGTGGAAAGAATAGCTTTAGTGTTTTTGAGGCACTAAGGTGTCACATCCTGTAAATCTGGCTGTTTAATGGAAAATCCAGGTGGTAAGGACTGAAGAGGACAGATTTCGTGTGTTTTGTCTTTTTATCTCTCTGTCTCTGCCAGTTAGATGGGGAAGACTGGGGATGAATAATTGCATCATCTTAAGAAAGCCTTTTTTGAAATTTTGGGAATTTTGTTTCTTTTTGTCAAACAAGAAGAAGGAGGATGTACAAATATTTCAGTGACTTGTTAGTGATAAAATTAAAGTAAGCACAAAAAGATATTTTTATCACTTAAAATCAGGCCAAACCCTGAGTCAAATAATAAAATTAATGAGAACAACCCCAAGAAAGATGTTTATAATTAAGTAACAGAATTTCTTAGTGTCACACTTTCGTTAAAGGTTGGAGAAGGAAAGAACCAGCCCGAAAGCAGTGAAGTGGAAGTGCCAGGCGACGTCTGTGATGCTGCTGATGAGACTGGCTTGGTGCAGCAGAGGAAGAGAGGAGGAGACGGCAGTCAGGAGTTTGCTGCTGTGGGGAATGAAGGTTCTGACAGGTAAGCCTATTTAACAGCAGGCCCTTTGTTATTTTCCTGTGAAATAAGTTTGGATGTGGGAGTTGGACTATAAAGAAAGCTGAGTGCTAAAGAATTGATGCTTTTGAACTGTGGTGTTGGAGCAGACTCTTGAAAGTTCCTTGGACTGCAAGGAGACCCAACCAGTCCATCCTAAAGATCAGTCCCGGGTGTTCATTGGAAGGACTGATGTTGAAGCTGAAATTCCAATACTTTGGCCACCTGATGCGAAGAGCTGACTCATTGGAAAAGACCCTGATGCTGGGAAGGATTGAGGGCAGGAGGAGAAGGGGACGACAGAGGAGGAAGTGGTTAGATGGCATCACTGACTCAGTGGACGTGAGTCTGGGTGAACTCTGGGAGTTGGTGATGCGCAGGGAGGCCTGGTGTGCTGCGGTTCATGGGGTCGCAAAGAGTCAGATACAACTGAGTGACTAAACTGAACGGAACTGGACTGAGCTAATGGTTGTGATTATCACATTTTACATTTTTCTAAGAATATAGTTATTTTTATTTTTTGTCCTTTACACATAATACTAAAGTTAATTTCTTAACATGCCACCATATTACAGTATTAGAGTATTCTGAATTTGACTGCCTACTTGCCTTTACCAGTGTGTGGTATATTTAAATATATTTTATGTCACTACTTAACATCTTTTCATTTCAGTTTGAGGACTTCTTTCAGCATTTCTTATGAGACAGGTCTAGTGGTAAGGAACTCCGTCAGCTCTGGTTTTTCTGGGAAAGTTTTTATTTCTCCTTCATTTCTGAAATGTAACTTTTCTGGATAGAGTATTCTTGGTTGGCAGGTTTTTTTTCTCATATCACTTTGAATATGTCTATGGATGGAAGCCAGGTTGTTGGTGGTGGGGGAACTGATGAGGTACTGGTCTTTCAGCCTTAATGCTGAAATCACCCCATCATGTGGGTGGTTTAAAAGTAAACTGCCTCGCCACCCCGCCCCCCGCCACACACACCAACTATCTCCTTGATTTTTTCTTTAATGGTATATGTGCCGCATGTCATTTAAAAAGCCACCCAAATTAAGTGTTGCTTTGTTTTTTTGAGGTTTTTTTTTTTTTTCCTTTTTGGCTGCGCTGGTTCTTTGCAGCTGCAGGGCGTGGGCTTCTCAGTGTGCTGGCTTCTCTGGGTGCTGAGCGTGGGCTCTAGGGGGCTGGCTGCAGCAGTTGTGCGGCACGGGTTTAGTTGCCGAGTGGCATGTGGGATCTTCCTGGACCAGGGGTCAAACCAGTGCCCTCTCATTGGCAGGCAGACTCCTAAGTACTGGACCATCAGGGAAATCCCTAAATTAAGCATTATTGTATTTAAAAGCAAAGCAGAAAATATAATGTAAATCTAATTATGACTCCCATGGGTAAGAGTCATTGTGTTTAGGCAGTGGACTCCAGGTTTCCAGTGTAGCCTGTGAGGTTCTTCCCAATGTCTTTCCAAAGATGTACCTCCCTGCTTTCTTCCATGTGTTTCGTACTTTTCCTTCCAGGTTCCTAGGAAACAGCCTAGATGCCATGTGCCTGATCTGTGTGCTCCATATTCTAATCTCCAAGTAGAATGATTTTCTCCCGTTTTTCTTCTTTGTAACCTTCTCTCTTCACTTCTTCTGTAATGCCTTCCTTATTTCACTGATAACTTTCATATATCAACTCTTACATATCACATCATATCATAATTGTATATCTGTCTTTGAGGCAAGAATTTGTATTTTATTTTATTTTATTTTTTTAGAATTTGTGTTTTCTTGCATATGGTTGGTACTTAATAACTATTTTGTGAATTAATCGATGATTTAAGATGGGTAAGAGTCAGAATTTTACAAGAATGTTTTTTCTATTCTTTATCAGTTGAATTATTAGAAAACATTGGCTTTTGTGTGGATTTTTTTAAAGTAGCGATCCTGACGTGCATAGGAAGGAAATAAAGAGAAAGGACAATAGCAAATGGACACCGGAAGAACGTGTGATTGCACCAATATTTGAAAAGACCGATTCACTGACTGGTGGCCTGCTGCATGTGAATGATGACAGCATTTTGAGTGAAGTGGATCAGGATGATGACAGGTAATATCTACAGATTCTTTATTTCTAGGGGAAGAAATAAGCAGTGAATACTTCTTCTGGAAAAGGAGCAACATAATATAGTGTACAGGCCAAGACAAGAGATTCCTCAACTATAGTGGACAAACACTGCTGAAAGAGTAAAGTGAGGACCAGTGCCTTTGGCCAGAGATCGTTTCAGTGAATAGTCTCCTTGAAAGCTGGACTGTAGTGAATACATGTAAACAGCCAGTAGGGAGTATTTGCTGGGACCGGCAATAGACAGCTGGATGGTAACTGAAGAGGAATGTGGAGTTCAAAGGAGTTCCTTGTTCTATGTTAAGATGGGAGCTTTTAGAGTATGTATGCTGTTAGAAATGAGCCAGGGGACCTGTTTATTGAGTTTAATCTTGTTTGCATTTCCAGTATTAGAAAGCTTATTCATTGTATGGCATTATCTTTAAACTATTACAGTAAACTAGTTGTACATAATACTTCTGTTATATATACTTTTACGGTAAGGGCTTGTTTGTTGGTCCTGAAGTGTAATATTCCTATGTAATTACATGTGTGGATGATTAGTTCAGCTAATTCTATCCTACATAGATTTAAAAAAATTAGATAATCATGAACTTACAAACACCTAGGCTATACTGAATAGGATTTGATCATTCCTTGATGATTCTAGTTGATAGTAACATCATGAGTAGCTATGATTTTGTAAGGTACTCTGAAACATTACATCATATCAACGTCATAGTTGTTTATAGATTCTAAGGAAAAGGGAGAAATTTTGTTTATATTCAACAGAAAAAAAACTACTAGCAATCTTTCCCAAATTATTAATTTTGGTTTATAAAGTTCTAAATTAGAAAAACTATGCTTCCCATAGTAAGAATGTTATTAACACGTATTGTGTGCTCAATAAGTGTATATCAGATTCATGAATAAACAGCAGAATGGTTGAATGAATGCCTACTGATAAATTTCTTTAGAAAAGCAAGTGTTTAGTGAAAGTAGATTTCCATTCTGGTTTCCTCGGTGTGTATGCCCAGCAGTGGGATTGCTGGGTCATAAGGCAGTTCTATTTGCAATTTCTTAAGGAATCTCCACACTGTTCTCCATAGTGGCTGTACTAGTTTGCATTCCCACCAACAGTGTAAAAGGGTTCCCTTTTCTCCACACCCTCTCCAGCATTTATTGCTTGCAGACTTTTGGATCGCAGCCATTCTGACTGGTGTGAAGTGGTATCTCATTGTGGTCTTGATTTGCATTTCTCTGATAATGAGTGACGTTGAGCATCTTTTCATGTGTTTGTTAGCCATCCGTATGTCTTCTTTGGAGAAATGTCTATTTAGTTCTTTGGCCCATTTTTTGATTGGGTCGTTTATTTTTCTGGAATTGAGCTGTATAAGTTGCTTGTATATTTTTGAGATTAGTTGTTTGTCAGTTGCTTCATTTGCTATTATTTTCTCCCATTCAGATATACTGAATAGGATTTGATCATTCCTTGATGATTCTAGTTGATAGTAACATCATGAGTAGCTATGATTTTGTAAGGTACTCTGAAACATTACATCATATCAACGTCATAGTTGTTTATAGATTCTAAGGAAAAGGGAGAAATTTTGTTTATATTCAACAGAAAAAAAACTACTAGCAATCTTTCCCAAATTATTAATTTTGGTTTATAAAGTTCTAAATTAGAAAAACTATGCTTCCCATAGTAAGAATGTTATTAACACGTATTGTGTGCTCAATAAGTGTATATCAGATTCATGAATAAACAGCAGAATGGTTGAATGAATGCCTACTGATAAATTTCTTTAGAAAAGCAAGTGTTTAGTGAAAGTAGATTTCCAATATTGCCTACCTCTAAAGTCTTTTTAGTTTTTGAGAAGCATGTGTTAGGATTCGGAAAGTATTATTTACAGTTATAACTGGACATGGAATAATAATATAGATTCATTTGCTATCATATTACTTAAGAAGACTGATTTCTCAGCATATTTTCGAACCACAATGTTGAAGCCAGATTCCCTGAGTTTGAACTCTGGCTCTGTTGGTGACCTGCTGTGAGGGCTTGGGCACCTTACTCAGCCTTTCTGTGCTCTGTTTCTTTCTATGGAGAGGACCTAGTGTATTACCTATTTCCCAGAATGTTTGTGAGGATTAAATCGCCATTAAGACATATAGAGTGCTTGTAATAATGCACAGCAGTTGCATAGGAAGTCCTCAGAAGGCTAATATCATGGTTATTAAAAATGGGTTTCTTTCTTATAAGGACTTAAGGAATACTTCCCAGATAGGTTTTATTGCTGTAAAACATACTTCTTATTGAAAATAACAACTGCACGAAATCTTGTTACACTGATTCCCTTCACATAATGCAAGTAATCTTATGTTTTTTCCTTTTCTTTGATCTAAATTAAATGCTTTATTAGTATTATAAATGTGTTTTGTTTGTTCTTTAATGTTACTCTTCTTTATTGTTTTAGTCCTTTTATAAAAAATTACTTACCAGTGCAAATGCAAAGATTTTATATAAAAAACAAAGTTTAGGTATTTGTATTTTTGGTATCTAATATTAGCCTGAAAAGACTCATTTGTTTTTTTAGGCCTGCAAAGAAAACATCTAACGAAAATAACAAGGTATAGTAAAAAAGTTAACTATAAAAAATATTTTCCTAGTAAAAAATACTTTGTAACAGGAATAGTAGCAAAATATAAAATCTTCCTTTGTTGTAGAGACATATACTTTGACAATTTAGAATCACTATTGATAAAGTTATCCTTTTGATTAAAAAAAAATCTGTCCTTTTAAAAAGTGTCTGTTTTTGCTTTAATGAAGAGATATTTATCACCTTTGTACAATTAGTATGTTTGTTCTATAAATATTTTAAGGACATTATGAAATAGTATTATTTATGTCTAGGTCAAAGAACAAATTAATTCTGTGGATGACCTTGATGACTTAACTCAGTCATCTGAAACAGCTTCCGAGGATGACGAATTGCTTTACTATAAGAATTCCATGTTGCTAATTGAACAACTTGACACAGGGTATAAAGGTAGGACTGCAGTGTAAATATAAATACAACGCCTGTTTGTGTATGGTGTAGTAGTAATATATGTACACTTGTCTAGTACTGCTCTAGAGCCAGGGATATGCTACAGTGCTGTGCATCTCAGAAGTAGGTTCTGTATTAAAAGAACATGAACGTGAGTGTATACTCTGCACCACAGGCCTATGATCCTTCTCACTCAGTGTACCTTCTGTTGACTCTTCTTTCCTGTGCCTTCACCCAAGGTCAGGTTAGCATCACTTTCCTCCTGGAATAACTGAAATAATCTCAGAACTTGTTTCCCTGCCATTCTACCTCCTGGAACCTCAGTCCACACAGCAACTATAATTATTATCTATTTTTAAAAGTTCAGGTCTCATCATCTTACCCCTTTGCTTAAAGCCCAACTGTTGCTTCTCCTTGCTGCACAGTTGTCTAGCTTCATCTGGTTTTATTTTTTAGCCTTCGTTCTACGTGAATTTTAGCATCAGCGTGTCAAGTTTCCTAAAATGTCTGCTGGTCTTATGTTTTCATTTTCATTCAGTTCAAAATACTTTGTAATTCTTCTTTTCATTACCTCTTCCATCCAAGGGTTATTTAGATCCGTGTGATTTAGTTTCCAAATGTTGAGAGTTTTCCAGAGATCCTTCTGTGCTCTTGCTTCTCACGATTTGTTAGGTGCATCCAGAGGGGCCCTGGGGCTGGGGCTGATGATTTCCTGCCTTGGAGGCAAGACCTTACTGACCACCCCGTTCATTCTGCTGTAAGGAGAAGTTTCTCCAGCCTGGCTCATGAGAATAGATAGAACTCCTGGGACTGAGTGGGCACCAGTCACAGGTTCCTGTAGTCTTTTCAGGTGGTTTCTCCCTGGTCTCAGGTGGTTTCTCCCAGGTGGGCTCTGTTCGTTCCTCTGCTGAATATCCGAGGGGCTCCTCCTCAGATCTCCAGGGTCCTTTTTCTCTCTGTCCCACTCTCTCGTCTCCGCCGTTCTGATCTGTGATCTCTGCCCACTTTGGTTTCACCAGGCTGTCAGCTTCATCACCTCCTGTCGGGGAGTCTGGCTGACTCAGCTTCCGTTCCTTCTCCCCGTGTCGGGGCCTGGAGATTCTCTCCAGGCAGTGAGCTGGGGCGTTCCTTAGGCTACCCTCGTGTGTTTCCGGGATCGTCGTCCGTCACTCCCTGAAGTCCTTTGTATGAGAATCATTGTCTAATGTATTTTGTCGGTGTTGTGTTTGCTCGCTCCGCTCAGGAAGGTAAATCGGTCGCTGCTCACTCTGTCTTGGTTAGAAACACAGGGCAGCTGGAGACTGTCCACAGCGCTGCTCCTCCTGCTCTGCCTCCTCCTTCCTGCTCATCCTTCATTTCTCAGGGCGACATCTCTTCCCAGGGAAATGTTTCTGGACCCAGTCTGTGTCAAGTTCTGTTATGTTAGAACTCTCTGTTCTTAGAGTATCCTTCTGAGTTCATAATTATTTTATTTGTCTTTCTCTTCTACTACACTTCAAGCTAAACAAGAGCCAGGGGAGTCTGTTTTATCTGCAGAGCTTAGAATAATGTCTTCCACATTATAGACACTTAATATTTGTTCAATGAGTGGATGTGTGAAGGTGAAAGGCACAGTCCTTTATATTCAAAAATTACTCATATACATTTTTTTTGTTTTTATCGTTGTTTTCTTCATCATGCAGATTCTGTTAGCTTGCTGAAAATCCGGGATACAATTCTTTCGTATGAAAGATTAGTAGAACTTAAAAAAAGCCACTGTGAACTGCTTAGAGGAAAGATTAAAAAAATGGAAAGTAAGGTCCGTGGGCTACAGAAAGAGCTGTCAGAAACAAAACAAGTGAAATCACAGTTAGAGCATCAGAAAGTGGAGTGGGAACGAGAGCTCAGCAGCTTGAGGTACTGGACATCTTGCTTTTAAAGAAATATTTGAACTATTGTTTCCTTTAATACTGCAGAGACGTAGATGTGTTATAAGGACTAAGTTATCCTCTAGGATTTTACAGAGGAGAAAGTGTTACTAGTATTGTGGAGTGTGAAAGTCTTAAAAATAATATAGCAGGTTCTTAACAGTGAATGCTTCTAATAACTTAATGTATGTTTTTCCAAATCATCGTTTTAATGACCATACAGAAATCCACCGTAATGGAAACCTTATTAATTGTTTAGCAAGTTGACCTTCGGTTGTTTTTCACTTTTCTGTATTTTATATTTAACATTACAAGAAATGTTTTTTCTATAAATTCATTTCTACCTTTCTTATTATTTTGAATACATTTTCTTTAATAATATCGTATTATTTGGTCAAAGTATGAGAACTTCAAAAAAGGTCTTTGATCTATGCTGCTACTGCTAAGTCACTTCAGTCGTGTCCGACTCTGTGTGATCCCATAGACGGCAGCCCACCAGGCTCCCCCATCCCTGGGATTCTCCAGGCAAGAATACTGGAGTGGGTTGCCATTTCCTTCTCCAATGCATGAAAGAGAAAAGTGAAAGTGAAGTCGCTCAGTCTGTCCGACTGTTAGCGACCCCATGGACTGCAGCCCACCAGGCTACTCCGTCCATTGGATTCTCCAGGCAAGAGTACTGGGGTGGGGTGCCATTGCCTTCTAAACTATTCTTAAAGAAGTTTATATTACTTTACATTCCCATGCATAGATGTAGTCATTTTTCTCAAGACAGAAAAAAAAATGTATGCAGTTTAATTCTTAACCCTCTGCATGAAAACTGTGAGAATTATTAAGTGTTTTTCATTATATTTTCCCCCATTTTACTATTATTTTCAACGTTATGTGGAAGGAATGAAAGTTATTGTAGCAGTGACTCATCTCACGATTTTCTAAGAAGAGCTGTCTAAATTTTGCAGATTCACCTTAAAGCAAGAAGAAGAGCAGAGGAGAAATGCTGATATGCTGTATGAAAAAATGAGGGAGCAGTTAAGAAGAAAAGAAGACCAATATAGTAAAGAAACTGAAATGAAACAGCAACTTGAACTCACTCTCAGAGCCCTAGAAATGGAACTGAAGACTGTGAGAAATGATCTGAATCAGGTAGAGCAATCTTTGGTGAAATTTTCAAATTTCTGACACTATGTTGTCAATATTATTTATAGTATCCCTTTAATTTAATATGTATTTTTAGGTTTAAAACAAAATTTTTATCTTAAATATGAACTGTGACATTTAGAGCTTAAGTTATTAATTTCTTGCCATTCTTGGCTTCTAATAGATGCTCTGTATGTTTTCTGAGTGGAGGAATGGACATAAGTCAAGCTTAATCATTAACATAATGATTGGCATTTTTGACACATTAGGCAAAGTAGTTTTCTTAATTCCAATCCATGTATTAGTTTTGGCTTTTTTATGTTAAAATACAGGCTAACTTGCGTTGACACTGAAGAAACTAGTTAAGTGCTTTGTAAAGAAATTTTCCTTCATAATACTATGTCTGCCTATATTTTTGCTCTGTGATAAATTTAACAAGCATTTAAATTAAGATCTGAGTTGTTCATGTGGGAATAAAGATCCTTGTGCTTAAAAAGGCTACTTCCTTTAAACAGTTTTTTTCATTTTAAATTCTTTTCCTAAGCTTTTAACTTTTTTTTTTAATGGTATGGGCCCAAAACTTCATATAATGTCTCTCCAGGTTATAGAAGAGCGAAATGACACTCAGAAGCAGCTTTCTCGAGAACGGAATGCCAGAATCTTACAGGATGGAATTCTGGCTAATCACCTTGCCAAACAAAAGGAGATAGAAATGGCTAATAAGGAAATGAACTCTGAGGTATTTTCTGTAGTCATTTTCAAATATGTGTGTATGTCTCTGTGTACGTATATATTTTAAAAACCAACACTATGTATCATAGAAAGTGTAGAGGATTTTGAAAGCCTATATATTTATGTTTTCAGGAGGGAAACATTTTCCATCTGTTGGATAAAGTAATATTTGTAATTCAAATCCGTTTGTCTGCTGCAGATAGGTAGTGACATATGATGGCCTCATCTAAGGAGAGGCCTTTAATATTTTCCATAGGAATTGATCTCAAAGTTTTTGTGACTATCTTGGAAGAGCCAGCACCCTGATTGTGGTTTAGGCAAGGAAGACCGTGTGTGGTCCACCATCGACTGCGCTACCCGACCAAGTCNTGTCTGCTGCAGATAGGTAGTGACATATGATGGCCTCATCTAAGGAGAGGCCTTTAATATTTTCCATAGGAATTGATCTCAAAGTTTTTGTGACTATCTTGGAAGAGCCAGCACCCTGATTGTGGTTTAGGCAAGGAAGACCGTGTGTGGTCCACCATCGACTGCGCTACCCGACCAAGTCCCTCTGCTTTGGAGTGAACGTGTCGCTCACTCCATGCACGTCGCCACCTTCAGGGTCTGAATCAGAGTCTGTTCTTGGCTCCACTGTCATTTCTTTAACCAATACCCTATCAACGGCCTCTTCACATCATTTACAGCTTTTCAATTTGTAAAAACTGAGCCATCAGTAGTTAAAACACTTTTGAACACCTTAAAAAGTTGTTTCTTTAGAACAAACTTATAAAAGTCCTCCCTCCCCCTCTAAAGAAAACAGACTTTTGCTACTAACAGTAGATATTCTGGGTTTTGGTAATGATGTTACTTCCTCGATTGATCACTAGGTTAGTTTATCACTTCCCTTGATGGTAAGGAGGAAACTATAGGCAGTTCAGAGACCACATTTTGGACGTCATTCTTCTGCTTGTGAGAAAATGAGCACTCTGCTCTGTGTGTGTCCTGTTTCAGTACAGGGAACTTTTGAAAACAGTGATAGATATGCCATAATATATGTTAGTGATGATATTATGTCTTTCATTGTATTTCCCGCATCTTACTATTTTAAACATTATGAAGAGATAATGAAAGTTATTGCTGTAGCAAATACTCTCATGATTTTCTAAGAAGAGCTCTCTACATTTTACCTTATTTACCATTAGTGTGTGTACCGTGAGTGAAATAAGAGGCTCAGTTTGTATGTTTGTGCTAGAAAAGTAACTGGTTTGATGTAAGACGACTACTAGAGTCAGAAGACCCGGCGAAAAGCCTGCAGCTTAAGATGGTGATGGACAGGGAGGCCTGGCATGCTGCGATTCACGGGGTCACAAAGAGTCGGACACGACTGANTTTTACCTTATTTACCATTAGTGTGTGTACCGTGAGTGAAATAAGAGGCTCAGTTTGTATGTTTGTGCTAGAAAAGTAACTGGTTTGATGTAAGACGACTACTAGAGTCAGAAGACCCGGCGAAAAGCCTGCAGCTTAAGATGGTGATGGACAGGGAGGCCTGGCATGCTGCGATTCACGGGGTCACAAAGAGTCGGACACGACTGAGCGACGGAACTGAACTGAACTATTTATATTTTTCACTTCTTCCTTTCCAGAATTATAGCTAATGAGTTAATTGATGTTTGTAGAAGTGCTTAGTACAGTTATCAATAGGTATAATTCTTCTAATTGACTGTTAAAATGTTAGAAAGACAGCATAGTCTCAAAAAAGTTTTTTTTATGAAATTTAGTCTGTTTAAATATATAGAGAGCTACGGCTCTTACTGTGAGGTAGCTGATGCATTGTTTTTAAAGCTAACAAGTAGTGCTGTTTGTTGAATTATAGTTGATTTACAGTATTGTGTTGTTTCAGATATTCAGCACAGTGATTCAGCTATATATGTATATGTGTGTGTGTGTATATATATATATATCTTCTCCAACACTACAGTTCAAAAGTATCAATTCGTATATTTCATATATGCTTGTCTTTGTCTGACTTACATCACTTAGTGTGATAATCTCTAGCTAGGTCCAGCATCCCTGTTGCTACAAATAGCATTTCATTTTTTTTAATGGCATAGTAGTATTCCATTGTATAAATATATCACATCAGATGCAATTTTTGAGTGTAGTCAGATCTATACATCTTTTGCTTAATCCTTCCCAAGTTCGTTGTAATTCAAAGAAAAGCCTTTCCAGTTCTGAGCTTCTTAAAGAGTCTCCTGGGGTTTCTTTTTTACTTTCACTGATTTGTTGTCTTCAATTAAATTTTTGAACTTTGGGGTATTTCTGCTTGTGTAAAGTCTGAGATTTGTATCGAACCTTATTTTTTCCTGTTGGAGACACACTTGGTGCAGTCTTTTCATTGCATAAACATAGAGGTTAGTCTTTCATTTCAGAGGAAATCATGGAATGTCACTTTATTGAGTACTAGCTAATTCTGTCTCTTATACACATCTAGATGTGTATAAGAGACAGCAGCACAGTGATTCAGCTATATATGTATATGTGTGTGTGTGTATATATATATATATCTTCTCCAACACTACAGTTCAAAAGTATCAATTCGTATATTTCATATATGCTTGTCTTTGTCTGACTTACATCACTTAGTGTGATAATCTCTAGCTAGGTCCAGCATCCCTGTTGCTACAAATAGCATTTCATTTTTTTTAATGGCATAGTAGTATTCCATTGTATAAATATATCACATCAGATGCAATTTTTGAGTGTAGTCAGATCTATACATCTTTTGCTTAATCCTTCCCAAGTTCGTTGTAATTCAAAGAAAAGCCTTTCCAGTTCTGAGCTTCTTAAAGAGTCTCCTGGGGTTTCTTTTTTACTTTCACTGATTTGTTGTCTTCAATTAAATTTTTGAACTTTGGGGTATTTCTGCTTGTGTAAAGTCTGAGATTTGTATCGAACCTTATTTTTTCCTGTTGGAGACACACTTGGTGCAGTCTTTTCATTGCATAAACATAGAGGTTAGTCTTTCATTTCAGAGGAAATCATGGAATGTCACTTTATTGAGTACTAGCTAAAAATCTCCTTTGTTTCACTTAGGTTTCTGTTAGTTGTGAAGAAGCAAAAGACCTGTTGCACAAAAACCACATGCTGCAGGATGAAATTGCCATGCTAAGACTGGAGATAGACGCAGTGAAAATTCAGAACCAAGAAAAGGAAAAGAAATATTTTGAGGACCTTGAAATTGTAAAAGGAAAGAACGATGATCTTCAAAAGGCAATAAAACTGAACGAGGAAACGTTAACAAAGACTATATCTCAGTATACAGGCCAGCTTAGTGCTCTGACAGCTGAGAATACAACGCTAAACTCTAAGCTGGAGAACGAAAAAGAAAGCAAACAAAGACTGGAAACGGAAGTGGAATCCTACCGTTCTAGACTGGCTGCTGCCTCACACGATCATGATCAATGTCAGACATCAAAAAGAGACCTGGAACTTGCCTTCCAGAGAGCAAGAGACGAGTGGTTACACTTGCAGGACAAAATGAAGTCTGATATGGCTAACCTGAAAGATAACAACGAGGTGCTTTCCCAGCAACTTTCCAGAGCGGAAAGTAAGTTCAGTAATCTAGAAATTAAGCTGCATCACACGAGAGATTCTCTCAGAGAAAAGACTTTGATGTTAGAACGTGTCCAGAGAGACCTAAGCCAAGCAGAGTGTCAAAAGCAGGAAATTGAACACATGTATCAGAACGAACAAGGCAAAGTGAATAAATATATTGGAAAGCAGGAATCCTTAGAGGAGAGATTATCTCAGCTCCAGAGTGAAAACGTGTTGCTCCGACAGCAACTGGACGATGCACAAAACAAAGCTGACAGTAAAGAGAAGACGGTCATTAGCATCCAAGACCAGTTTCAGCAGATCATGAGAAAACTCCAGGCCGAAAGTGAGAAGCAAGGTCTGATGCTGGAGGAAAGAAACAAGGAGTTAATCAAGGAATGTAATCATTTAAAAGAGAGAATGTATCAGTACGAAAATGAGAAAGCAGAAAGAGAAGTGAGTATCCAGAAGAAGAAATTCTCAGACTTCCTGAAAGAAAGTTGAAAGTGATTCTTGAATCTGGCTAAATGTTGAATCTAGTTGAATATAAAAAATACATAGGCTGTGAATCTGTGATCTCTAAACCAGCCTAAAAGCACACCTTGTATCCAGCAAATAAAAATTAGACCCAAGAGATGCTTTACTTTGAGTAGAGACATTGTATTGCTTGTGAAATGTTAAGAGATTCAGTTCTAAATTATTAATATAGATAGTGTTAGCAATTTACTCTTTCACTATTAGGATAATAATTTAAATCTTTATGTTACCACATTTCAGTATCATGATGAAGCAGATAAATGAAATACTCAAACCTAAGATGACTATTTCAAAATTAAGTTTCAGTTACATGGATTACCTTGACAGTCAATTTCAAGTTTCTCAGATGCTATATTTTATATATTGTACTTTGGCTTCAGTAGCTTGTCATACCTTTGTGTCATATTTGTTGGTATAATTTTAATTTTATTTAAATCAATTTGAATTAATTTTGGAAAATTTCAGCCTTGAATCATTTTTTCTTATGGCCTCTCAACTCCTGAAAGGCATCTATTTCTCATTGAATCATAATTTGGGACACAAGTGGTGAGCTTTGGCCAAACTATTCCTGATTTAATCTTCCCACTGCTATTTATGTTATTTACTTAGAGCATTTTTACAAACAATTTGCTCCTAATTCTCATTTTAAGTATCAATTAGTATCATTTGAATACAAGTTTGTCCACTAAAAATGAAGGATGGCAGGATTCGTGAGCAGCAGGAATAGAGTGAGTCAGGGAGAGGGTCATAGGGGCTGCAATCTGGAGGCAGGTGGAGGCTAGGATATCGAGGCTCCTTGAAGCCTATGGGAGCAACCTCATTTTTTAAGTTGCATTTTTCTTTTATATTGGAATATGGTTGATTTACAATTTTGTGTTAGTTTCAGATGTACAGGAAATTGCTTCAGTTATACACATATCCGTTCTTTTTCAGTTCCTTTTCCCAGGTAGGTGACTACAGGATATTGAGTAGAGTTCCCTGTGCTCTCTAGTAGGTCCTTATGGTTAGCCAAGGGCAAGGTGGGGAGGAGGGATAAATTAGGAGTTTGGGATTAACATAGACATACTGCTAGATATAAAATAGATAACCAACAAGGCAATGGCCCCATTTTTCTGCTGAGGTAGGAGTCTATTGGAAAGATCTGAGCATATGTGATTCTTGGAATATGTGAAGATCTCTGAGTTAATCAAAGCTTCTAATAAAAAAGGAAAGGAAGATGTTTCCAGTGTGGAATTTTACATCACTTTTCCCACCTACACATTTCTTTCTGGTTGTGAGGTGGGGCCGCATTCTTTGTCTGAGTAACTTAATACCAGGAAGGCTGGAGGGTGGCCCCTTCTGTGTCTGTAACCAAACTCCGTGAGGAGGAAAAAGAAGGTGAGTTGCTGTCTGTGGTGATAATTTTCAAAGTCCATATGTGTTGGAGTTATCTCTTATTAACATAACGTAATAGTAAAGTGATTTGATAAACTCAGTGACAGAGCATCTTATTAGGCAGCTGTGAGACAACTTCAACAAGAACTGGCTGATACCCTGAAAAAGCAGTCTATGTCGGAGGCATCACTGGAGGTCTTGTCACGTTATCGTGCCAACTTAGAAGCTGAGTCACAGGATTTAAAGAAGAAATTATGTCAAATCACAAGTCAGGTATGTATGAAATTGAATGTGTTGACTGTTTATATGTAGGATAAAGTGTTTTAGGACACTCATTTTCATGGACAGCTTGCTTTTGTATTTTCATTGCAAGTAATTTACTACAGTTTTATTATCTTTATAAGGCACTCATTTCTAAAACTTGATTTTCATTCTGCCATTTGCATTCTATATTTTTTTCTTATATTATTTACCCTTAGAAAAGTTAAGAATTGTGCAGCATTCTTCACAGAAATTGAGAGGCTGTTTCTTTGGAACAATACTTTTTGTGTGTGATACCTGTATTGCCATGATAAGGCAAGCCAGATAAAATCAGAGGATGTTTAATGGAATGTCTCAGGAAATTGTCATTTCTCAATTTCACTTATGTCAGTGACTGTAGAGTTATCAGTTCAGTTCAGTCGCTCAGTTGTGTCTGACTCTTTGCGACCCCATGAATCGCAGCATGCCAGGCCTCCCTGTTCATCACCAACTCCTGCAGTTCACACAGACTCAGGTCCATCGAGTCCATGATGGCATCCAGCCATCTCATCCTCGGTCGTCCCCTTCTCCTCCTGCCCCCAATCCCTCCCAATATTAGAGTCTTTTTCAATGAGTCAACTCTTCGCATGAGGTGGCCAAAGTACTGGAGTTTCAGCTTTAGCATCATTCCTTCCAAAGAAATCCCAGGACTGATCTCCTTCAGAATGGACTGGTTGGATCCTCCTTTCAGTCCAAGGGACTCTCAAGAGTCTTCTCCAGCACCACAGTTCAAAAGCATCAATTCTTCAGCACTCAGCTTTTTTCACAGTCCAACTCGCACATCCATACATGACCACAGGAAAAACCATAGCTTTGACTAAACGGACCTTAGTCGGCAAAGTAACGTCTCTGCTTTTGAATATACTGTCTAGGTTGGTCTTAACTTTCCTTCCAAGAAGTAAACGTCTTTTAATTTCATGGCTGCAATCACCATCTGCAGGGACTTTGGAGCCCCCAAAAATAAAGTCTGACACTGTTTCCACTGTTTCCCCATCTATTTCCCATGAAGTGATGGGACCGGATGCCATGATCTTCATTTTCTGAATGTTGAGCTTTAAGCCAACTTTTTCACTCTCCTCCTTCACTTTCATCAAGAGGCTTTTTAGCTCCTCTTCACTTTCTGCCATAAGGGTGGTGTCATCAGCATATCTGAGGTTATTGATATTTCTCCCGGCAATCTTGATTCCAGCTTGTGTTTCTTCCAGTCCAGCGTTTCTCATGATGTACTCTGCATATAAGTTAAATAAGCAGGGAGACAATATACAGCCTTGACGTACTCCTTTTCCTATTTGGAACCAGTCTGTTGTTCCATGTCCAGTTCTAACTGTTGCTTCCTGACCTGCATACAGATTTCTCAAGAGGCAGGTTAGGTGGTCTGGTATTCCCATCTCTTTCAGAATTTTCCACAGTTTATTGTGATCCACACAGTCAAAGGCTTTGGCATAGTCAATAAAGCAGAAATAGATGTTTTTCTGGAACTCTCTTGCTTTTTCCATGATCCAGCGGATGTTGGCAATTTGATCTCTGGTTCCTCTGCCTGTTCTAAAACCAGCTTGAACATCAGGGAGTTCACGGTTCACATATTGCTGAAGCCTGGCTTGGAGAATTTTGAGCATTACTTTACTAGCGTGTGAGATGAGTGCAATTGTGCGGTAGTTTGAGCATTCTTTGGCATTGCCTTTCTTTGGAATTGGAATGAAAACTGACCTTTTCCAGTCCTGTGGCCACTGCTGAGTTTTCCAAATTTGCTGGCATATTGAGTGCAGCACTTTCACAGCATCATCTTCCAGGATTTGAAACAGCTCAACGGGAATTCCATCACCTCCACTAGCTTTGTTCTTAGTGATGCTTTCTAAGGCCCACTTGACTTCACATTCCAAGATGTCTGGCTCTAGATTAGTGATCACATCCTCATGATTATCTGGGTCGTGAAGATCTTTTCTGTACAGTTCTTCTGTGTATTCTTGCCACCTCTTCTTAATATCTTCTGCTTCTGTTAGGTCCATACCATTTCTATCCTTTATCGAGCCCATCTTTGCATGAAATGTTCCCTTGGTATCTCCAATTCTCTTGAAGAGATCTCTAGTCTTTCCCATTCTGTTGTTTTCCTCTATCTCTTTGCATTGATTGCTGAAGAAGGCTTTCTTATCTCTTCTTGCTATTCTTTGGAACTCTGCATTCAGATGCTTATATCTTTTCTTTTCTCCTTTGCTTTTCGCCTCTCTTCTTTTCAGTGCTATTTGTAAGGCTTCTCCAGACAGCCATTTTGCTTTTTTGCATTTCTTTTCCATGGGGATGGTCTTGATCCCTGTCTCCTGTACAATGTCACGAACCTCATTCCATAGTTCATCAGGAACTCTGTCTATCAGATCTAGGCCCTTAAATCTATTTCTCACTTCCACTGTATAATCATAAGGGATTTGATTTAGGTCATACCTGAATGGTCTAGCGGTTTTCCCTACTTTCTTCAATTTAAGTCTGAATTTGGAAATAAGGAGTTCATGATCTGAGCCACAGTCAGCTCCTGGTCTTGTTTTTGTTGACTGTATAGAGCTTCTCCATCTTTGGCTGCAAAGAATATAATCAATCTGATTTCGGTGTTGACCATCTGGTGATGTCCATGTGTAGAGTCTTCTCTTGTGTTGCTGGAAGAGGGTGTTTGCTATGACCAGTGCATTTTCTTGGCAAAACTCTATTAGTCTTTGCCCTGCTTCATTCCGCATTCCAAGGCCAAATTTGCCTGTTACTCCAGGTGTTTCTTGACTTCCTACTTTAGCATTCCAGTCCCCTATAATGAAAAGGACATCTTTTTTGGGTGTTAGTTCTACAAGGTCTTGTAGGTCTTCATAAAACCGTTCAACTTCAGCTTCTTCAGCATTACTGGTTGGGGCATAGACTTGGATAACTGTGATATTGAATGGTTTGCCTTGGAAACGAACAGAGATCATTCTGTCGTTTTTGAGATTGCATCCAAGTACTGCATTTCGGACTCTTTTGTTGACCATGATGGCTACTCCATTTCTTCTGAGGGATTCCTGCCCGCAGTAGTAGATATAATGGTCATCTGAGTTAAATTCACCCATTCCAGTCCATTTTAGTTCACTGATTCCTAGAATGTCGACTTTCACTCTTGCCATCTCTTGTTTGACCACTTCCAATTTGCCTTGATTCATGGGCCTGACATTCCAGATTCCTATGCAATATTGCTCTTTACAGCATCAGACCTTGCTTCTATCACCAGTCACATCCACAGCTGTGTATTGTTTTTGCTTTGGCTCCATCCCTTCATTCTTTATAGAGTTATTTCTCCACTGATCTCCAGTAGCATATTGGGCACCTACTGACCTGGGGAGTTCCTCTTTCAGTATCCTATAATTTTGCCTTTTCGTAGTGTTCGTAGTGTTCATGGGGTTCTCAAGGCAAGAATACTGAAGTGGTTTGCCATTCCCTTCTCCAGTGGACTACATTCTGTCAGACCTCTCCACCATGACCCACCCATCTTGGGTTGCCCTGCGGGCATGGCTTGGTTTCATTGAGTTAGACAAGCCTGTGTTCCTAGTGTGATTAGGTTGACTAGTTTTCTGTGAGTATGGTTTCAGTGTGTCTGCCCTCTGATGCCCTCTTGCAACACCTACCATCTTACTTGGGTTTCTCTTACCTTGGGCGTGGGGTATCTCTTCACGGATGCTCCAGCCAAGCACAGCTGCTGCTCCTTACCTTGGACGAGTGGTATCTCCTTAGCGCCACCCTTCCTGACCTTCAACGTGGGATAGCTCCTCTCTATATATTTATTTCATGGATTTCAGAATAATTTCTGTGGAAAGGGTATTATACAGACTAGTTGGTTAGGCATTGCCTTCTTTTCATTTTAGATACATTCTAAAAGGTACTCAGATGGTGTATAGTATGTACATCCAAAATAGAGAATTAAGAAGATTATTTAGATCCTGCCATTGGATTTTTTTTAAAAAGCTATTGAAATATAATTCTTGTAACATATAATTCACCCACTGAAAATGTGTAGTTCACTTTATCTTAGTGTAGAAAGGTGTCACCTGTGACCAATTTTAGAGCCTTTCCATCACCCTGAAAAGAAAACCCTGCACATTTTAGCCACCACTCATGGACCCCCATCTCCCTCAGCCCCAGGCAAACTCCAGTCTAGTATCTTGTCTCCATAGACATGGTCGTTCTTGGTGTTTCATATAAATGGAATCACAGAGTGTGTGCTCCTTTGTGATGAGCTTTTCTCATTTGATGTTATGTTTTTGAGTTTCATCCATGTTACAGCACGTTGTCAGTTCTTCTATTTCTGTCAGTTGTCAAACAATAACAGTACGTGGCTAAGCCGTTTATCCGTTCACCAGTTGATGAAGCTTTGGGCTGTTTCCACTTTGGGGCTATTAACAGTGCTGCCGTGAACACCGATGTACAAGTGTCTGTGTGGACACGCTTTTCTTTCCCTGCGGTTGTTTGCCCGCAGAGTTAATGGGCTGCCCTCACCTTTCCTTGGCCTGCTCGGGCTGCCCTTTCTGCGCTCACAGTTTTGTTCTCTCTTGGGTAATCCCCCATTTGTTCAGGCCCGGCGCCCCGTCTCTTCTCATCCATGGGCCTGTCTGTCCTGCTCTCACTGAGCCTTTCCTCCTCAGCCTTTCCATCTACTCAGTGAAGAATGTTTTAGCCCTTAATTTTACACTGTTGTCCTTTTTTTTCATGAGGGAGAATCTTGTCTAAGTATACATTGGTTTAACAGGGAATATTTATTGATATGCACAATACTTGTCTGCATAAATGGAAAATATTTTAGCTTAACAGTTGTTAGGACACAACTAAGTACTTTTTACCATACCAATACTTTCTTCTTGGAGATCCTGGTATAGTAAAACTTTTATTAAGAAACTAAATTCTATTTTAGTCTAATAGAATAGAATCGTTCAGTTAAATGCTCATTTTTTCCCCTGACTCAGGGAGAAAAATGTAAATTTTCCTTCCTTCATTATGCAGCCAGAAGTGGGATTTACAGATTTCTAGCCTTTCACCAATTGTGAGGTTCTTGAGTTGGCTTCTCTGATATCCATAGCTTGTAACCTTAATTTTTTCATCCGAGTACTTGCTAGACATTAACAGTTGCTGGGAATGAATTGATTCAGAACTCTGACTTAGCAGTAGGGTAATATTTCCATGGCAATGACTTCACCCTTCCTCTGATGGTCATGTAAGTTCTGTACCACTCCATCCAGGAGATGCTATTTGCATATTAACCCATGGTCGTTGTCCACTGAGTAGTACAGAGAGGAAGTAAGTTACAAATTATTATAAGTGGAGAGCAGTGCTAGTTGGTTAGTGGAATCAGTGAACATTTTTGAAGTACTGGATACATATGTTCTGGGCCTCATGCTCCCCCTTATTGCCATTTGCAATGGTATGGAGAGTGATTTCAGTGTGACTTGTGTTGAAGACGGCTTCTGTTGGCAGTACATCTGCCTGATATATCAAATTGTTTTGCAGATAAAATACAGCGACCATAATAACGCCAATTACAAACAGTTCTTATTCTATGCCATTTCCTCTCCTAAATAGTTTATGTATGTGGTTAGTCACTCAGTCGTGTCCAATTCTTTGTGACCTCATGAACAGTAGCACACCAGGCTCCTCTGTCCATGGGATTCTCCAGGCAAGCATGCTGGAGCGGGTTTCCTTCTGGCAATACTGGAGCCATTTCCTTCTCTAAAGTACATTATGTAAACTCCACAATATAATCTTCCAAACATCCCAGTGAGGTTGATGGTACCATTATCTCCATTTTATGGATGTCGAAACTGAGATACAGAAAGGTTAAGTGATTTGCTCTAGGACACACAGCTCAGAACTGATGGAACTGTGACACAGGCCGACGCATTCTGGCTCCTGTGTAGCTACTGCCTCTCGCACTAGGTTGTCACCAACAGCAGTGTTAGCTCTTGTAACCACTGGAAGATCTGTGGTTATTTACATATGTGGATATTTAAAGTGATGGCTGATGTGGAGCCTGGATTAAAAAAAAATTGTTTACCATAAGGTAGTTTTCTGTCTTTCCCCATTTGAGTAGTTTATAAATTTGTGTGTTTATTTGAGAAAATCTGATTTAAAGCATGGATGATGTTTGAGTGCTAGAGGAGAGGTCAGTAACCTGCAGAGGGCAGACAGGAAATATTTTCACTTTGTGGACTGTAAGGTGTCTGTGGTAACAACTCATCTCTGCTGTATGGCAGGAAAGCAGCTGTTAACAATATGCAGACAAAAGAGACAAAAACCAATGATGGTGGATTTACTAGGTTATTCGTAGTTAAAACAGTTGTTTTTTCTTTTTTTTTTTAGTTGCAGGAAACACAGGATCAACTTACAGAGGCTGTGAGATGTGCTGAGAAAACACAGGATCATGTCCAAAAGTACGATTTAAAGCAGCATAGAAAATAAGTATAAAGCAGATAAACAGTATAATATGAGAATAGATCAGTAGTGATAATAAACATATTATCATGAAGCTGTGTAACATTTCAGCTTTGAGCTGTTTTGAGATCCATAATTTTCCCCCATTATTTCCATATTTTGCACATTATCCACAAGTGAAAAGTGAAAGTGTTAACCGCTCAGTCATGTCTGACTATATAGCCCTCCAGGCTCCTTTGTCCATGGTATTCCCCCACAGAAATCCTGGAGTGGATTGCCATTCCCTTCTCCAGGGAATCTTCCTGACTCAGGAATTGAACCTGGGTCTCCTGTGTTGCCAGCAGATTCTTTACCATCTGAGCCACCACTCACAGATAGAAAAACAGTGCAGTGGCCAAATCATCTACTTTTCAAAATTCTAAGAACCTATGTAATTGAACCTGCAGATGTTTGTTCAAAAACAGTGTGATATTTTAAAAATCTATGTGTGAAGGAATGCCGTGACAGTCCAAGGGTTAAAACTATGCCTTCCAAAGCAGAGGGTGTGGGTTTGATCCCTGGTTGGGGAGCTAGGACCCCACGTGCCTCACAGCCAAAAAACCAAAACATAAAACAGAAGCAATATTGCAGTCAATTAAATAAAGACTTTTAAAATGGTGTACATCCAAAAAAAAAATCTTAAAAAACCCTATGTGTGAAAATAATTATTTTAAAATCTGCATTTTAGGCTTGAAATTGAAAATGCCGAGTTACAAACTACAGTCAAAAAGCAAGCGGGCAAAATTGAACAGCTTCAGAAAAACCTGTTAAGTACAAGATTGGTAAGTCAACCTCTTAATTCCTGTCATACTGAGAAAAGATTTTAATTTTTTACTAGTAATATATAGGAATATTTTGGACAATGTGGAAAGTCTCATTGATTAGTTTATTGTATTTTTATTGATGTTGCTTGCTAGTAGTACTCTGGTTCCTCTATAGAAGAAGTCTACTGAATTCATAAAATTAATGATTTTTATAGTAAAATTTTAATTTAAAAAATTGTGACAGTCCAAAAGCAATATTTTATATAGACTACATTTTGTTTGTTTATTTATCTGTCAGTGAAATTTCACCTTCTGACTATTGTTAATAATGTTGCTTTAAACATTGGTACACAAACATCTATTTGAGTCCAGAAATTTGAGTAATGATTTGATTGAGAATTTTGAGTTTCTTTTGTAATCCAGATCTTTCTGTGAGATTTTTGAGAATGAATCATTTTAAATATTGTAGTTTGTTCTCTTCATTAAGAATGAATACTATGTCTGTATAGAACCATTTTCCTGAATGAATGTATTTTTCATTTGTTGGATTTTTTTTTTAAGAAATGGGGGTTGCATGGGAATTTTTCAAAGATTATTTTAGTAAGGTATCATTTAATAAAACCTGGAATATCTTGAACCATTGATGAAAATTATTTTAGAGCATCTCTAGAAAGTAAAATGTAAATATAGGCAGTCTTTAAAAAAACTTTCATTAATATTTAGTATTTTATGTGAAAAAGTCTCTATTTTTAACAAATGTTGGTAATTTAAATTACAGAAAAACAATGAAATGAAAAATCATTTTAAGTTATTTTAAGAAAAGTCATCAATTTTGAAATCTGTTATTGATATCAATCAGGTTTAAAACCTGTGTTTACTATAAATTCATGTTAACTTGTGAACTCATGAGAAATAGTATTTTTAAGAAAGAATAAGTCTCTCTAGGTGTTTAAAAATAATTTTCTTAAATTTTTTTTTCTGAGTCTGAGGATGAAAAGGAACAATTAAAGAAATACATTGAATTAAAACAATCTCTGGAAAATAGTTTGGACCAAGAAAAGAAGAAAAACAGTGAGTTAGAAAAAGAGATGACTGGGTAAGATTTTAATATTTCTGATAATCTCAACTATTAATAAAAGTATAATTTAATTTTATTTAAAACCTTAGACACAAAGTCATTTTTTATGTGTATTTTAAGTCAGCACAATCTGAAATGTCTTTGAGTATAGCAGTGTTATACTTATATGTAATGATTTCTAAAATGGTAACAACCATGCCTCTGCATATAGTAATGTCACTCTGTTCCTCATCATCTATGCTGAATTTTTACTTCTGCAAAGTATTTTTGTTCTTTTTGGTAATCCTGCCTTCTTTTAATTGTGTTCCTTCCCTTCATCATTCAAGTAATTTATTATGTAAAAACCTACCTGTGTTATTGTTGAACAACATTAAAAATATCTTGATTAGGCTTATATTTTCTTTTTGCCCCAAAATTTTAGTTATAAAATGTACATACAAAAATCTATGTGTAACTTAAAGAATAATAAAATTAGTGACCATGTTTTGATCAGTAAGATAAAAAACTTCTTTTTTTTTGCTTAGTACAGTTAACCCTCATCATCTACAGATTCAGCCAACCCAAGATCAAAAATATTCAGGGAAAAAAAATTGAGAAAGTTCAAAAAAGCAAAACTTGGATTGGTCTCAAGCTGGCAACTATTTCTATAGTGTTTACACTGTATTTATAACTATTTACAAAGCGTTTACATTGTATTAGATAATGTAAGTGATCTAGGGATGACTGAAAGTGTAGGGAAGATGTGCTTAGGGAGACTTGAGCATCTGTGGATTTTGTATCCACGGAGTGTTGGGGGATTTTTGAACCAGTCCTCTGTGGATGCCAAGGGATGATTATACAAAGGGTTCTTCTCTGATTCTCATTAATATTTTTCTCTTTTAATTTTCTCTACCTTGCTTTGCATTTTGTTAACAATGTGCTGGGCAAGATTTCTACATCTCTTAAAACATCTTGAAGAGACTGGTACACTCTCTCTTCTGATTTCCTTTCTTCTGAAACTCTCAGCCTGTGTTATTTCCTGCTTAACTCAGGCTCCAAAGATTTTTCTTTTTTTTTTTTTTTCAATTTTGAGTGAGAATCTTGTTGGTTTTTTGTATCTACTTTCTTTTCTTTTTGTAGAGGCTGTGGTCAGTAGGAACAAACATGTCTTGTGTCTTTTCAAAGAACATTTATATATCATATTTCTTCATCTTTAGCTTGAATACTGATCTCTGGTTTATAACTAATATTTAATAATAAATTAATATTTCACACTAGCATGCTAAAAATTGATGTTAACTTATTTATACGAACTCATAATTACATATATCACACATAGTATATTTAAATGTGATAAAAATTTTTCTTTATAATATTTATCTAAGATTAGAATTTAGTTATTATGCTTTCAAGGAATATTAAATTTGAACAGCAAGAAAGGATGATAATTGATA
The DNA here is from genome assembly GCA_006410675.1 of Oreotragus oreotragus. Lineage (NCBI taxonomy): Eukaryota > Metazoa > Chordata > Mammalia > Artiodactyla > Bovidae > Oreotragus > Oreotragus oreotragus. The sequence goes on along the minus strand of SJYX01023291.1, from coordinate 122,074 downwards.
GATTTGTTTGTTTTACCTGATAGAACATATATCTGATAATTATTAAATATCTGCTCTTAAAGAACTTACTCATTCTATACATTTCTACAGATTTAAGAAACTCTTAAAAATGTCAAGAAGAAAGTTAAATGAATATGAAAATGGAGAGCTTAGTTTCCATGGAGATTTAAAAACCAGTCAAACTGAAATGGATATTCAAATTAATATGCTAAGACATAAGGTAATTTTTAACCAGTTTTAGAACCCCAAAATCACTTAATTTGGGGAAATATAAATCATTCCATGCTTTGAGCAGTGAAGCACAGATTTTTTTAGGTTGGACACCAGTAAAAAAGACAGCTTTTCCCTATATCATTTTTAGATAAAATGGGCACACTCTTGACTCTCTCTGTCTTGAACCCTGGCTGGTGATCTAAAGCTGAGCAGCACAGCATTAATGACCCCAAAGCATCCGTTGTTTTTGGTGACAGATTTGTTGAAATCTAGTGACCATACCATGCAGTTCATTTATTTAAACTGTACAGTTAATTAACTTTATTGTGTTTAAAGAGCTAAACAGGCATTACCACATTAGAACATTTTCATCACCCTCCAAAGAAATCACCCTGTGCCAGTTTTCCCTTCCTGGTCTTCCCAGCCTGAGGGAACCATGACTCCACTCCCTGACTGTGTAGATGTCCCTTTGCTGGACATTTCGTGTCAGTGGAATCACACAGTATGGGATCCTTTGTGACTGCCTTCTTTAATTTAGCATAATATTTTCAAGGTACATCTAACATGTCTCAGTATTTGCTTGCTTTGATTGCTCAATAATATTCTATTGTATGGACGTACCACATTTTATTTATCCATTCATCATCTGATGGACCTTTGGGGTTGTTTCTACTTTTTGGCTAATGTCAGTAATGTTGCTGTGAACATTTATGTCTAAGTTTTGGTGTGAACATATTTTTTCGCTTCTTTTGGGAATACAGTTATGAATAGAATTGCTGTATTACACAGCGACACTGTTTAACCTTTTGAGGACCTGCCATACTGTTTTCCAGCATGGCGGCATCATTTTATATTTTTATCCAAAGTATGTAAAACGTTCCCGTTTCTATACGTTCCTGTCAACACTAGTCATTACCTGTCTCTGTGAGTATAGCCATCCTAGCAAGTATGAAGTGGCATCTCGTGGTGTTTTATTTCTCTCTCTGAGGAGAGGACAGTGAAGATTGAGTTCTAGATTAGTAACTACTCAAAGCTACCCATCTCTTTTAGAATTTCAGTAAATTGAGATGAGGTCAAAAGTCTGATTTTGTTAATTAAACTATAGTTCAAATCATATGTCTCATTACTTACTAGTCTTCATTGTTTTCAAACTTGAGCAGAAATTCTTAGGAATCACACCTACCTATTTGTAAGAAATTGTAATTGAAGGGAACCTTGAAAAAACTTCTTCCTGAGTAGTTCTTAAGTCTTTCTTCTAGTTATATGCTTCTTCTCATCAACATTGTCATTGAAACTCTCACCCTTTATTATATTCCAGTTTATAAGAGATCAGTTTCTACCCGCATTTAAGTTATGCTTTTATTTTCTCTTTTTCAAAAATCCATTTTTTTCTGTTTTTCCCTAATCAGCTTTAAGTTTAGTGGCTTCGATAAACAACATTGGTTTCATTCAAAATCTACACTTAGGAAAAGGTGGCCAGGACAGCTGGCTTCTGGTCCCCTCGGCTTCAGATGGGGCAGCTCGAGGGCTGGGGGCTGGAATCGGGTGAAGGTGTTTTCATTCTCATGTCTGATAGTTGGCATCAGTGGTTGGCTGGACTTTGGTGAAGGCAGACAAGTGAAACACCTAGGCTCTCTTTGCAGCCTGGGCTTACTCGCAACACGGAGCCTGGTTCCCAGGTTGAGAGCCAGGCAGAAGCTCTGCCGCCTTGTCTAACCTTGCTTTGCAGTTCTCACAGCATCACTTTCATCATCTTCTGTTCACTAGGAGCAAGTCACTAATACTTGGCCTATATTCTACCTTTTTTACAGAATAAAGTTTTTAAAAGTAATGGGTACATTTAAAAACTAGCACAGTTACTCACTGGCCACAATTTTTTATATTCCTTCCAATGAAAAATACCCTTTTCCCTACCCATTCCCTCACAAGTCTCGGTTGTTAACAGTGTCAGGCCCAGGCTCAAGTCGAGGTCTTACCTTCTTCATCGGATACAGATGGCATGTGGGGATGAGGTTTCTGGGTGTGATTTCTAGAGTGTGACCCTGTGAGCACAACCCTCTCAGTCCTAAGACTTGAGAACTAAAGGGACAAGTTATCTGCCACCCACACCCCCACCATTCTGCTGAATGACTAGACTCTCCCATTCACAAACAGGAAACGGGAGGCACCCGTTTCTGAGCGTGCACTTCTGAGGTCCAGTTTGATGCTGCCAGCTCTTTGGTGAGGACTTGATCCTGCCCATAGGAGTGCTTCTCCTTTGCTCTACCCTCTGAGCTCTGTGTGCTGTCCTTTTCATAAGAAATGACCTCTGTCTGTAGCTGAGTCATGTTTCTTAAGCGAGCTTCCTCTTTACTGAACTTCTAGGAAAATCCCACAGGCCTATTCTCATTTGTATGGTCTCTGTTAGGCCAAGCACTGTTTTTTTGCTGCCAAGGTTCTCTTTTAAAGCTTTTAGTGTCCTGTGAATTGGATTGGGGTTCACGTCATTGGAGAGGCTACCCTCACAAATCTTTTTTGAGAGAAGCTCTGCACCTTGGGCTTCTTATGAAGCTTTGTAAGATGATGCCTTTAAAATTCTTACGCCCTTAAGATCTTTAAAGGAATTTGAGGCACCACCTTAAGTCTTTCCAGGGTCTTAATGAAGGGTTTTACAGTCTACAGGCTTCACCTTTAGACCATGTTTTCCTGGCAGCACCCTAGATTTGATCTGAGCCTGGAAGCTGTTCCTCTCTTTTAGCATCATGTGACCACTGGACATGTGGAGATGCTGTAAAAAAGGAGATAACAGATATTGAACCCAAATATAATTGAGCCTGGTTCCTTTATATTTAATAGTCCCCCCTTTTTTTTGATAGCTTCTCCCTCTCATTGATGTTACTTTCAGCTGGTTCGTAGCAAGAGTCTCCTTTCCCCTGTGTTTCAGGGTCGTTTTCTTCTCTTGCCTAGAAGCTGTCACCAGCAGCCTCTTTAAGGGCCATCAGGATTCAGTTTACAATGTCATGAAGCCCTTTGGGTTTTCATTTCTTTCTCTGCATCCATTCAGATCTCACCTACCTCCAGGTTGAAAGGCATTCTCACATCTTTTAGTTCTTTTTTAATGGCATTTTTAATATCAGTATCTGTGCCAGGTATTTATTGCCATCAAGTTGTATAATAAACCACGTCAAAGCCTAGTGGCTCAAAACAGCCTTTACTTTGTTGACAAATTTGTGTTGGGGCAAGGCTCAGTGAGTGAGGCCAGCACGTTTCTTTTCCAGTCGGCATCAGCTGGGATGTTGTGAAGGTGGGGACCAGAGTCATCTGAAGATTAGTTCATGCACGTCTGGCAGTTGGAGCTGGCTTTTGGATGGGACATTAGTTGGGGGCGGTCAGTGGGAACCTTGACAAGGTGCTCAGTATGTAGTCTGGGCTTCGCAGCATAGTGACTGATGCTAAGGGTGAGCTTTCCCACAGAACAAAAGTCAGTTTCCCCAGACTCTGTCCAGTAGAAATCAGTTACCAAGGCCAGCACATATTTAAGGGGAGGGAATTTCAAAGAAAAGTGTCAAAGACTTTGTAGACGGTTTCAATACCACCACCTCCACTCACCTTAACTTACCGAGGAATGATTCTGTCTAAAGGAAAGTTCTTTGCAGCTCGGTGTCACTGAAATTCCCTGAAAATTTTGTTTGTTGTTTTGTTTGGTAAGTTCTGTTCTGTAAAAACTAACAAATGGTTACAAAAATGAGGCATTTGTTGTTTGTTGTTGTTCAGAAAAATGTATGGATCATCTCACTAAGCTATTAAGAGATGGGATTTCTTTAACCTTTTGAATTATTTTTCTTTGGAATGCAGTTCAAATTAGCAAAAACTGTTCATAGTTCAGAAAAAGACTTATGTGATTAGAATCCATATTTGCAAGATTGCTTAATTAGAGTCTTATTTTCACAATCTTCTTTTGGGAAGTGTTTATTAACTCAGCCCTAGATGACTCAATACAGTATCCCTCAAACTTCTTTAAAACATGGGGCATTAAGATGGCGGGAAGGAGTAAGAGACATTCTACTAAGAGGTGACTTGTAGTCATTTTATGGAGAAAAAATAGAAAAGAGTGTAAAATCAAGTGCAAATGTTGTGTGACAAAGATGATGACAGTGAAGAATATATTTTGTGCCTCTTGGTGGTTTGAACTTCTTTCTTGATTCTCTGAGTAATCCCTGGTCCTACATTCTNGTATACTAACACATATATATGGAATTTAGAAAGATGGTAATGAGGACCCTGTATGCAAGACAGCAAAAGAGATACAGATGTGTAGAGCGGACTTATGGACTCTGAGGGAGAAGGAGAGGGAGAGGGAGAGGGAGAGGGAGGGATGATTTGGGAGAATAGCATTGAAATATGTATACTATCATGTAAGAAATGAATTGCCAGTCTATGTTCAATGCAGGATGCAGGATGCTTGGGGCTGGTGTATGGGGATGATCTGGAGGGAAGATGTGGGGTGGGAGGTGGGAGGGGGGTTCATGTTTGGGAGTTCGTGTAAAAACATAAATAAATACAAAAAAAATAAAATAAACAGCAGTTCTTTCTTCTTTTTTTGTTTTGCATTTGATGACTATAAAGGAGAGGAGTGATTCTTAGGCATTAATGGCCTGCAAGTATAGCACAACCACTGTTCCCTCTAGTGTGGTCTCCAGGTGTGGTCCCAAAGGCATACTTTTAAACAGAGCATCAGTCTTGAGGTTTTAATAGTCTGTATTTTTCTTTTGTTGATTTAAAATGTGTCTTACTTTTTTCTTTACTAGAGAATGTGAGTTCTGAAGAAGACTCTTTAAGCAGGTAGGATTTTATGTATGTTTTAAAATTGTATGTTTAAGTAAGGGAACACGGAGAAGAGAAGCTAATGTTTGTTGAGCATTCTACTCTGGGTTAGACACTGCAATACATACTTAACATTTGTGACCTCATAGAGTCATCACAGCAGCTTTGTAAAGTAGCTGTATCCTACTTTTACTGAATTAGCCAGCTGTGGTTCAGGAGGTTGATGAATTGACCTGTGACTCCACAGTTACGAGTTGACCTGTGGTTTGACAGCTGGCCTGCTTGGCTCCCACGTCCACTCTCATGGCCCTCAGCAGAGACTGAGAAGCACTGTGTAGTATATAAGTTAAACGTATAAATAAGTTCTTTGATGTCTGTACATTTTAAGTTTCAGACATTGCCAAGAACGCCTGTACTGTTCCAGAGTAAAGGGGAGGGGTGGGGCCATCTCAGGAAGTGGTTTCGCTGCTGAAGTACCAAGACTGCCATTTTTGATGGATGCCGTTTATTTAGTCTCTGAACTAGGGACAGAGAAGGGAGAAAGAACAGCATATCTTTCCACTTTGTTTTAAGTCATCAGGTTTATTCCAGTTTGGGCAAACAAAATTATGTCAATCCACCAATTCGATTTTCAGTTCAGTTATTAGGACTTTTGGTGAAACCAAGTTATTTTCAGGCTCTGCCAGTGTACTGGCTGTCACTGTATGTCATGGAAACTAACCATGAGTCTTACCTAGATATTTCAATAGTTGGGAGAGATGGAAGCAGAAAGAGGTAATTCAAAACCTTTTAGAGAGTTCCCTGGGATTGCAGTGGTTAAGATGGTTAATAAGACTTCTCCTTCCAGTGTAGGCAGTGTGGGTTCGATCCCTGTTCCGGAAGCTAAGATCCCACATGCCTCAGGGTCAGAAAGCCAAAACATAAAGTAGAAGCAACATTGGAACAAATTCAAGAAAGACTTTCAAAGTGATCCACACCAAAAAATATTAAAAAAAAAAAAAAAAGCTTTGTAAAACAGAGACCAGGTTTTAATTATGTCAATTAACTTCATTTAATACGCAGATAGCCAAACTTTCACTTGTTTTTCTTTTTTGTTTGTTTGTTTAAAGACATGAGCTCACTGATTTTTGTTCTATATGTTTTTGCTCTAAGGGTTTTCCAACAAACCTGATGTTGATTCATGGCCTACATCAGATGATGAAGACTTAGATTTGAAAACCAAGGTAAAGTGCTCTCTTCTGTAATCAGTTTTCTGGCTCTGAATTTAGTTTCATATCTCATTTACTTTTAATATTCAGCAGTGGTGTCCCTCTCACTGTTTTCTGTTTGTAATGGAAAGTTGGTGAGAGCAAACCATTTTATAAAAATATGACTAGTTGACTTTTTTGTTCTTTTTACTTTAGTAAATAGTGAAAGTGAAAGTGAAGTCTCTCAGTCATGTCCGACTCTTTGCGACCTCATGGACTGTAGCCTACTAGGCTCCCCCGTCCATGGGGTTTTCCAGGCAAGAGTACTGGAGTGGGTTGCCATTTCCTTCTCCAGGAGATCTTCCCAACCCAGGCATTGAACCCAGGTCTCCCACATTGTAGGCAGATGCTTTATTGTCTGAGCCACCAGGGAAGTCTCAAATACTGAAGGTGGAGTGAAGAAAAAATGAGTTGGAAAATACATAGTGACAGGAAAATCGTATTGGGAATAGCTTTCTTACAATGGAGGAAATATAAAACTTGGTCAAGGATAAAGAGTCTTATTGTGAATTTTAAACCATACTGACTTGACTTTTATAATACTCATGGTGGATACAACTACTTACTGTAATAATCATGGAATCTTCCTGGAACCTTTCAGTTCCAAAACTATATAGTTTATATCATCTAGTTTTTTTTCTACCCTTAGACACTATTTTGGTTTGTTAGAAGTGTTACGGGGAAGGCAATGGCACCCCACCCCAGTACTCTTGCCTGGAAAATCCAATGGACGGAGTAGCCGGGTGGGCTGCAGTCCATGGGGTCGCTAACAGTTGGACAGACTGAGCGACTTCACTTTCACTTTTCTCTTCCACGCATTGGAGAAGGAAATGGCAACCCACTCCAGTATTCTTGCCTGGAGAATCCCAGGGATGGGGGAGCCTGGTGGGCTGCCGTCTATGAGGTCACGCAGAGTCGGACATGACTGAAGTGACAGCAGCAGCAGCAGAAGTGTTAGGAGGGGGCTTTTTTTTTCTTTCTTTCTTTCCTTGTTTCCTTCCTTCTTTCTTTCTTTCCTTCTTTCTCTCTCTCTCTCTTTCTTTCTTTCTTTTCTTTCTTTCATTTCTTTCTTTCTTTCTCTGTTTCTGTCTTTGGCTCTGCATTAAAACTAAAGTAATAGTTGTAATTATGGAAATTTAGAAATTAAAAATCTGTTTCTCAAAATCCATATTATAAAGGGATTCCACTGTGTTTTCTAAAGCATTCCATTAAGAAGTTATTCCCAATTGTTCATCTCATTGAAGAACACATGTTTTGCCTAAAATAATAGCCAGCTGTAGGAGACCAAGCTTTTAATAACTGTAAGGTAAAACTTACAACTTCAGATATTTTTTGTATTATATTAAAAAAGAAAAAAAGTCTACTGAAAATCCTTGTATCATATTCTAAAATTTCAGATTTCAGACATTTTGTATTATTGTTATTTAAATATTCATCTTATAGCCCCTGTATCAGTATAAAGTAGTGGAGTTCAGGAAACAATTGTGCATTTCCTGGAGCATGTAACATATATCTCAAATGTAAGAACCATTTTAATAGTTTTTGAATGTGAATAAATGAAGAGACAAATGGAATCCTACATAATGTTACAGCTATTATACAGAATATAGCAGTTAAATTTGTTTGAAATCTAAAAATATGACTTAAATTTAGATTCTCTTTTTAATATTTAGGATGTAGAAGTTCAGTTGAGTTATGTTGAGGGAGGAGGTCCTGCACAACAGGAAAATAAATAAGAAATATGTGATAAAAATATTCTTATATATTTTTCAGTGTTGTCCAACTGGGAGCTGAGAATTTTAGATTAATATTTCTTGACCTTCTTTTTAGCTCCATCTTGTATTCCATTTTTTTTTTTTCAAACAGTATATTCTCCTTAGAATTCTAACTACCTGTCCTTGTTCCCAGTGAAATGTTAGGAATATTTCTTTATCAATTCCTCTCTCTCTAGTAATACTTGACAGCATTCAGGTAGTGATAGATGACCATGTGTGGCTAATTGAATGACTTTTTTTATAGTGGCAAAAAGTTTAATATTAATTTAATATTACAGTATTATTTATAAACAGTTTTAAAGTAATATAAATCACTATTATTAGGGATACACAATGAACAAAAGCCTCTGTTTTAAATATATGTTTTATATACAATTTATGATTATATTTTCATAAAACTTAAGCAGTGTAGATATATAATTTATGTATTAATAAAAATATATAAAGCACAGGCTTTGCTCAATGATACTGATATATTACTGATTTATTATATATAAATTCTAAATATATATGTTTTTCCACATACCTCATTATACTTATGCTTTTCTTTTCTTTTCCTTAAGTGTGTACTTCACTAGGCATATCTCATTTTTTCCTTTCTTTTTCCTCCCGTACCTTTTATCATTTTTAATATTTTCTGTTAACCTAATTTTTCCTTGCAGAATACATTTCTTCAGTGTCTATTCTTTGAGTCCATCTCTCACTGCCTCTATTGCTAACATGTTTGCTTATGGCTTTCTGTTTAGAGTGTTTATGGCTTTCATTCATGATCATTGCCCTACAGGTTTACTCTTCTTTTTTTCTCCTCTTTCTTAGAATGAACTGAATTTAAAAAAAATAATAATTTGTCTCTAGCTCTTTGACAAACAGAATAGAAATAACTTTTCCTGTTTGCAGTTCTAACCCATCTAAATAAGGTTCTGCTAAAAATTAAACTTTCATATTTCCTTTCCCAAGTGATAATTCATGTATATAGAAATCATGCAAGTAAATTTCAAAATATAGCAACTAATTTAAATAGCTGAATTTTTCAGACATAGTATTCTAAAGTATTGGGGGTAAATTTTTATTCTAGAACATTTTGGTAGAGAAAGTAATCTAGTGGGTGTCATGGTATTTGTACAGCAGTAGTGTATTAGGGGTAAGGAGAGGAACATCTGGGGCTTCCTATGTCATCTGTCATAATCCTTATCCCATGAGAAGATTAATCAGTGGCAGAACTGGGATTTGAATCCACATCTGAATAACTCCAGAGCCTGTGCTCTTTGTGTTAGATCATAGAGTAATGGGGGATGTTTTAATTATTTTATTAAATTTGACTCTTATTATTCTTAAAGTTCTTATTTTCTTCTCCAGAATGTCCTGAAACCAAACTTAACAAAGCTAATAATGAATGCTTTTCAGCAATCCAAAAGAAACGGTAAGTTATCTAAGACTGTCCTCCTGGTGACAATTATTCACTGATTTGAAATTCAATTCAATTATTCACTGATTTGAAATTACAGATTTTCTCATGTACTCTCCCTTGTTTTCACTGTAGTAGAAGCAAAATGTGGCATTGTGAGACCAGAGAGTACAACCTTATCTGAGGACAATAATTCTGACAGTGAAATTGAAGATGTGGCTGAAACCATTCCTGAACCATCACCTGGAGTCCAGGGCTTCTCTCATCCTGCCTTCCCATCGCCTGAGCCTCTTTCACAACCTCTCATGTCTCTCATGGGCCTTGGTCTCACAAAGGCAAGTTGTTTTGTTTGTAACTCTTTTTTCCCTGTACTTTTTCACATGCCATTCACATGTCATGTCCCCTTATATGACAAAAGGGATCCTACCACAGAAATGGAAGCCTTCAAAGTCACAATACAAAATGGTGTGATAATAAGAGCAATATATGTGCATGATTTAGATTTATAAATGTTGGCATACTAAGTATGCCCTTATGAAAGAAAAATGTTACAAAGCAATTAGAAAGAACAGCTAGATGCGTATGAACATGGGGAAGGGGATGAAGGGGAAGAATTCACTTAAGAAGGACACGATGAATATGAAATGGAATGAGGGTCAGGATGAGACAGATGATTATACAAACACAACAGAAATAGTGGGGGTATGTCAGATGAGGAACTCTATACTATAAATATGAAAAGACTTATTTCAAATGCAACTTAAGAGGAGACAGTGAGGTTGTGAAAAAACAATGCTCATACTCTTTTGAATGACATACAGCTGATTTTTATGAAGAACTGAAAGAAAATTTGTTTCTTACCTTTTTTGGTGGTTGTTTTTGAGGTTGGTGGTGGTTCTTGTTTTAATTGCAGTATAATCAATATACAATATTGCATTAGTTTCAGGTGTACAGCAAAGTGACTTGGTTATACTTATACATGTATATATGGTTTCCCTGGTGGCTCAGTTGGTAAAGAGTCTGCCTGCAATGCGGGAGACCTGGATTCAATCCCTGGGTCGGGAAGATCCCCTGGAGAAGGAAATGGCAACCCACTCCAGTATTCTTGCCTGCACAATTCCATGGACAGAGAAGCCTGGTGGATTACAGTCCATGGGGTCACAAAGAGTCAGACACAACTGAGGGACTGACACACACTCATGTATGTATATATCTGTATTGAACACAACTCCTTCTGGAAGTTCATTTCAGTTTGAAGTGATTTATCTTTTTAAAAAAATTCTCACTTTGAAAGTAATGAAGTGATGTCTTCTACTTAATATAGCAAAACTTTAGTTCATAGACAATTATGAGTTCTGTTTTAGGCCTTAGCAGGTTTATTATGATGTAAGAATTTTTAGCTTTTCTGTTTCTTGTGGTTTCTAACTTACTGTTTGATAAGTACTTAATGTACTTAACTAATTTATCTTACTGTTTGGTGTAATCTTGGTGGGTGTTTTAGATCTTTTTTAAAAATAAAGAGGAAATAAATAGGCATTTTATCTAGTCTTTTTACTAAAGTTGTAATTATATAAATGAGATTCTTACTCTCCATTAAATGAGAAAATTTTCAGCTGCAATAGTTTTAAAGAAAAAAAGGAGAACTTTTTTTTTGCTGAAGAGATTCTGATTTGTCTTTTCTTAATATCTATGTGTAATGGCACTTACAGTAAATGAATGAAATCACAATTTATGATTTTTTTTCTTATACAGACTACTTATTATTATAAAGTCATAAGGAAAGAAAAATTACCAACAGAGTTCAAAAGTTATCTCTGAAAGATAATTTTTTACTTTTTAAAATATCTCTAGCCCTATGGATGGAGGACCTGGTAGGCTGCAGTCCATGGGGTCGCCAAGAGTCAAGACACGACTAAGCGACTTCACTTTCATGTTTCACTTTCATGCATTGGAGAAGGATATGGCAAGCCACTCCAGTGTTCTTGCCTGGAGAATCCCAGGGATGGGGGAGCCTGGTGGGCTGCCGTCTCTGGGGTCACACAGAGTCGGACACGACTGAAGGGACTTAGCAGCAGCAGCAGCTAGAAAGTAAAATGTAAATATAGGCAGTCTTAAAAAAAAACTCTCATTGACATTTAGTATTTTAGGTGTAAAAGGCTCTATTTTTAACAAATAAATGTTGGCAATTTAAATTCCAGAAAAATGATGAAATGAAAAATCATTTTAAGTTGTTTTAAGAAAAGTCATCAATTTTGAAATCTGTTATTGGCACCAATCAGGTTTAAAAACTGTGTTTACTGTAAATTCATATTAATTTGTGAACTCATGAGAAATAATATTTTTAAGAAAGAATATAAGTCTCTCTAGGTGTTTAAAAATAATTTTCTCAAATTGTTTTTTTTTCTGAGGATGAAAAGGAACAATTAAAGAAATACATTGAATTAAAACAATGATCTGGAGGGCTGATGTGGGGTGGGAGGTGGGAGGGGGGTTCATGTTTGGGAGTTCGTGTAAAAAAATAAATACATTAAAAAATAAATAAAACAATCTCTGGAAAAGAGCTTGGACCAGGAAAAGAAGAAAAACAGTGAGTTAGAAAAAGAGATTACTGGGTAAGATTTTAATATTTCTGATAACCTCAACTATTTTATTTTATTTAAAACCTTAGACACAAATTCATTTTTCGTGTGTATTTTCATAATTAAACACATTATCCTATTTCAAAGTTTACTGTAGAAAGTCAGCACAATCTGAAATGTTTTGAGTGCAGCAATGTTATGATTATCTGTAATGATTTCTAAAACAGTAACAACCGTGCCTCTGCATATAGTAATGTCTGTCTCTTCCTCATCATCTATGCTGAGTTTTTACTTCTGCAAAATATCTTTGTTCTTTTTGGTAATCCTGCCTTCTTTTAATTGTGTTCCTTCCCTTCATCATTCAAGTAATATAGTATCTAAAAACCTACCTGTGTTATTGTTGAACAACATTAAAAAGTATCTTGATTTGGCTTATGTTTTCTTTTTGCCCCAAAATTTTAGTTATAAAATGTACAAACAAAAATCTATGTGTAACTTAAAGAATAATAAAATTAGTGACCATGTTTTGATCAGTAAGATAAAAAACTGCTTNCTTTTAGAGAGTTCCCTGGGATTGCAGTGGTTAAGATGGTTAATAAGACTTCTCCTTCCAGTGTAGGCAGTGTGGGTTCGATCCCTGTTCCGGAAGCTAAGATCCCACATGCCTCAGGGTCAGAAAGCCAAAACATAAAGTAGAAGCAACATTGGAACAAATTCAAGAAAGACTTTCAAAGTGATCCACACCAAAAAATATTAAAAAAAAAAAAAAAAGCTTTGTAAAACAGAGACCAGGTTTTAATTATGTCAATTAACTTCATTTAATACGCAGATAGCCAAACTTTCACTTGTTTTTCTTTTTTGTTTGTTTGTTTAAAGACATGAGCTCACTGATTTTTGTTCTATATGTTTTTGCTCTAAGGGTTTTCCAACAAACCTGATGTTGATTCATGGCCTACATCAGATGATGAAGACTTAGATTTGAAAACCAAGGTAAAGTGCTCTCTTCTGTAATCAGTTTTCTGGCTCTGAATTTAGTTTCATATCTCATTTACTTTTAATATTCAGCAGTGGTGTCCCTCTCACTGTTTTCTGTTTGTAATGGAAAGTTGGTGAGAGCAAACCATTTTATAAAAATATGACTAGTTGACTTTTTTGTTCTTTTTACTTTAGTAAATAGTGAAAGTGAAAGTGAAGTCTCTCAGTCATGTCCGACTCTTTGCGACCTCATGGACTGTAGCCTACTAGGCTCCCCCGTCCATGGGGTTTTCCAGGCAAGAGTACTGGAGTGGGTTGCCATTTCCTTCTCCAGGAGATCTTCCCAACCCAGGCATTGAACCCAGGTCTCCCACATTGTAGGCAGATGCTTTATTGTCTGAGCCACCAGGGAAGTCTCAAATACTGAAGGTGGAGTGAAGAAAAAATGAGTTGGAAAATACATAGTGACAGGAAAATCGTATTGGGAATAGCTTTCTTACAATGGAGGAAATATAAAACTTGGTCAAGGATAAAGAGTCTTATTGTGAATTTTAAACCATACTGACTTGACTTTTATAATACTCATGGTGGATACAACTACTTACTGTAATAATCATGGAATCTTCCTGGAACCTTTCAGTTCCAAAACTATATAGTTTATATCATCTAGTTTTTTTTCTACCCTTAGACACTATTTTGGTTTGTTAGAAGTGTTACGGGGAAGGCAATGGCACCCCACCCCAGTACTCTTGCCTGGAAAATCCAATGGACGGAGTAGCCGGGTGGGCTGCAGTCCATGGGGTCGCTAACAGTTGGACAGACTGAGCGACTTCACTTTCACTTTTCTCTTCCACGCATTGGAGAAGGAAATGGCAACCCACTCCAGTATTCTTGCCTGGAGAATCCCAGGGATGGGGGAGCCTGGTGGGCTGCCGTCTATGAGGTCACGCAGAGTCGGACATGACTGAAGTGACAGCAGCAGCAGCAGAAGTGTTAGGAGGGGGCTTTTTTTTTCTTTCTTTCTTTCCTTGTTTCCTTCCTTCTTTCTTTCTTTCCTTCTTTCTCTCTCTCTCTCTTTCTTTCTTTCTTTTCTTTCTTTCATTTCTTTCTTTCTTTCTCTGTTTCTGTCTTTGGCTCTGCATTAAAACTAAAGTAATAGTTGTAATTATGGAAATTTAGAAATTAAAAATCTGTTTCTCAAAATCCATATTATAAAGGGATTCCACTGTGTTTTCTAAAGCATTCCATTAAGAAGTTATTCCCAATTGTTCATCTCATTGAAGAACACATGTTTTGCCTAAAATAATAGCCAGCTGTAGGAGACCAAGCTTTTAATAACTGTAAGGTAAAACTTACAACTTCAGATATTTTTTGTATTATATTAAAAAAGAAAAAAAGTCTACTGAAAATCCTTGTATCATATTCTAAAATTTCAGATTTCAGACATTTTGTATTATTGTTATTTAAATATTCATCTTATAGCCCCTGTATCAGTATAAAGTAGTGGAGTTCAGGAAACAATTGTGCATTTCCTGGAGCATGTAACATATATCTCAAATGTAAGAACCATTTTAATAGTTTTTGAATGTGAATAAATGAAGAGACAAATGGAATCCTACATAATGTTACAGCTATTATACAGAATATAGCAGTTAAATTTGTTTGAAATCTAAAAATATGACTTAAATTTAGATTCTCTTTTTAATATTTAGGATGTAGAAGTTCAGTTGAGTTATGTTGAGGGAGGAGGTCCTGCACAACAGGAAAATAAATAAGAAATATGTGATAAAAATATTCTTATATATTTTTCAGTGTTGTCCAACTGGGAGCTGAGAATTTTAGATTAATATTTCTTGACCTTCTTTTTAGCTCCATCTTGTATTCCATTTTTTTTTTTTCAAACAGTATATTCTCCTTAGAATTCTAACTACCTGTCCTTGTTCCCAGTGAAATGTTAGGAATATTTCTTTATCAATTCCTCTCTCTCTAGTAATACTTGACAGCATTCAGGTAGTGATAGATGACCATGTGTGGCTAATTGAATGACTTTTTTTATAGTGGCAAAAAGTTTAATATTAATTTAATATTACAGTATTATTTATAAACAGTTTTAAAGTAATATAAATCACTATTATTAGGGATACACAATGAACAAAAGCCTCTGTTTTAAATATATGTTTTATATACAATTTATGATTATATTTTCATAAAACTTAAGCAGTGTAGATATATAATTTATGTATTAATAAAAATATATAAAGCACAGGCTTTGCTCAATGATACTGATATATTACTGATTTATTATATATAAATTCTAAATATATATGTTTTTCCACATACCTCATTATACTTATGCTTTTCTTTTCTTTTCCTTAAGTGTGTACTTCACTAGGCATATCTCATTTTTTCCTTTCTTTTTCCTCCCGTACCTTTTATCATTTTTAATATTTTCTGTTAACCTAATTTTTCCTTGCAGAATACATTTCTTCAGTGTCTATTCTTTGAGTCCATCTCTCACTGCCTCTATTGCTAACATGTTTGCTTATGGCTTTCTGTTTAGAGTGTTTATGGCTTTCATTCATGATCATTGCCCTACAGGTTTACTCTTCTTTTTTTCTCCTCTTTCTTAGAATGAACTGAATTTAAAAAAAATAATAATTTGTCTCTAGCTCTTTGACAAACAGAATAGAAATAACTTTTCCTGTTTGCAGTTCTAACCCATCTAAATAAGGTTCTGCTAAAAATTAAACTTTCATATTTCCTTTCCCAAGTGATAATTCATGTATATAGAAATCATGCAAGTAAATTTCAAAATATAGCAACTAATTTAAATAGCTGAATTTTTCAGACATAGTATTCTAAAGTATTGGGGGTAAATTTTTATTCTAGAACATTTTGGTAGAGAAAGTAATCTAGTGGGTGTCATGGTATTTGTACAGCAGTAGTGTATTAGGGGTAAGGAGAGGAACATCTGGGGCTTCCTATGTCATCTGTCATAATCCTTATCCCATGAGAAGATTAATCAGTGGCAGAACTGGGATTTGAATCCACATCTGAATGACTCCAGAGCCTGTGCTCTTTGTGTTAGATCATAGAGTAATGGGGGATGTTTTAATTATTTTATTAAATTTGACTCTTATTATTCTTAAAGTTCTTATTTTCTTCTCCAGAATGTCCTGAAACCAAACTTAACAAAGCTAATAATGAATGCTTTTCAGCAATCCAAAAGAAACGGTAAGTTATCTAAGACTGTCCTCCTGGTGACAATTATTCACTGATTTGAAATTCAATTCAATTATTCACTGATTTGAAATTACAGATTTTCTCATGTACTCTCCCTTGTTTTCACTGTAGTAGAAGCAAAATGTGGCATTGTGAGACCAGAGAGTACAACCTTATCTGAGGACAATAATTCTGACAGTGAAATTGAAGATGTGGCTGAAACCATTCCTGAACCATCACCTGGAGTCCAGGGCTTCTCTCATCCTGCCTTCCCATCGCCTGAGCCTCTTTCACAACCTCTCATGTCTCTCATGGGCCTTGGTCTCACAAAGGCAAGTTGTTTTGTTTGTAACTCTTTTTTCCCTGTACTTTTTCACATGCCATTCACATGTCATGTCCCCTTATATGACAAAAGGGATCCTACCACAGAAATGGAAGCCTTCAAAGTCACAATACAAAATGGTGTGATAATAAGAGCAATATATGTGCATGATTTAGATTTATAAATGTTGGCATACTAAGTATGCCCTTATGAAAGAAAAATGTTACAAAGCAATTAGAAAGAACAGCTAGATGCGTATGAACATGGGGAAGGGGATGAAGGGGAAGAATTCACTTAAGAAGGACACGATGAATATGAAATGGAATGAGGGTCAGGATGAGACAGATGATTATACAAACACAACAGAAATAGTGGGGGTATGTCAGATGAGGAACTCTATACTATAAATATGAAAAGACTTATTTCAAATGCAACTTAAGAGGAGACAGTGAGGTTGTGAAAAAACAATGCTCATACTCTTTTGAATGACATACAGCTGATTTTTATGAAGAACTGAAAGAAAATTTGTTTCTTACCTTTTTTGGTGGTTGTTTTTGAGGTTGGTGGTGGTTCTTGTTTTAATTGCAGTATAATCAATATACAATATTGCATTAGTTTCAGGTGTACAGCAAAGTGACTTGGTTATACTTATACATGTATATATGGTTTCCCTGGTGGCTCAGTTGGTAAAGAGTCTGCCTGCAATGCGGGAGACCTGGATTCAATCCCTGGGTCGGGAAGATCCCCTGGAGAAGGAAATGGCAACCCACTCCAGTATTCTTGCCTGCACAATTCCATGGACAGAGAAGCCTGGTGGATTACAGTCCATGGGGTCACAAAGAGTCAGACACAACTGAGGGACTGACACACACTCATGTATGTATATATCTGTATTGAACACAACTCCTTCTGGAAGTTCATTTCAGTTTGAAGTGATTTATCTTTTTAAAAAAATTCTCACTTTGAAAGTAATGAAGTGATGTCTTCTACTTAATATAGCAAAACTTTAGTTCATAGACAATTATGAGTTCTGTTTTAGGCCTTAGCAGGTTTATTATGATGTAAGAATTTTTAGCTTTTCTGTTTCTTGTGGTTTCTAACTTACTGTTTGATAAGTACTTAATGTACTTAACTAATTTATCTTACTGTTTGGTGTAATCTTGGTGGGTGTTTTAGATCTTTTTTGAAAATAAAGAGGAAATAAATAGGCATTTTATCTAGTCTTTTTACTAAAGTTGTAATTATATAAATGAGATTCTTACTCTCCATTAAATGAGAAAATTTTCAGCTGCAATAGTTTTAAAGAAAAAAAGGAGAACTTTTTTTTTGCTGAAGAGATTCTGATTTGTCTTTTCTTAATATCTATGTGTAATGGCACTTACAGTAAATGAATGAAATCACAATTTATGATTTTTTTTCTTATACAGACTACATTAAATGAGAAAATTTTCAGCTGCAATAGTTTTAAAGAAAAAAAGGAGAACTTTTTTTTTGCTGAAGAGATTCTGATTTGTCTTTTCTTAATATCTATGTGTAATGGCACTTACAGTAAATGAATGAAATCACAATTTATGATTTTTTTTCTTATACAGACTACTTATTATTATAAAGTCATAAGGAAAGAAAAATTACCAACAGAGTTCAAAAGTTATCTCTGAAAGATAATTTTTTACTTTT
This sequence comes from Oreotragus oreotragus, assembly GCA_006410675.1. Classification (NCBI taxonomy): domain Eukaryota; kingdom Metazoa; phylum Chordata; class Mammalia; order Artiodactyla; family Bovidae; genus Oreotragus; species Oreotragus oreotragus. Next base: position 103,856 of record SJYX01023291.1, on the reverse strand, counting down.
TAAAATATCTCTAGCCCTATGGATGGAGGACCTGGTAGGCTGCAGTCCATGGGGTCGCCAAGAGTCAAGACACGACTAAGCGACTTCACTTTCATGTTTCACTTTCATGCATTGGAGAAGGATATGGCAAGCCACTCCAGTGTTCTTGCCTGGAGAATCCCAGGGATGGGGGAGCCTGGTGGGCTGCCGTCTCNGAAGAGATTCTGATTTGTCTTTTCCTAATATCTATATGTAATGGCACTTAAAGTAAATGAATGAAATCACAATTTATGATTTTTTTTCTTATACAGACTACTTGTTATTATAAAGTCATAAGGAAAGAAAAATTACCAACAGAGTTCAAAAATTATCTCTGGAAGATAATTTTTTACTTTTTAAAATATCTCTAGCCCTATGGATGGAGGAGCCTGGTAGGCTGCAGTCCATGGGGTCGCTAAGAGTCAAGACACGACTGAGCGACTTCACTTTCATGTTTCACTTTCATGCATCAGAGAAGGAAATGGCAAGCCACTCCAGTGTTCTTGTCTGGAGAATCCCAGGGACGGGGGAGCCTGGTGGGCTGCCGTCTCTGGGGTCGCACAGAGTAGGACACGACTGAAGGGACTTAGCAGCAGCAACAGCTAGAAAGTAAAATGTAAATATAGGCAGTCTTTAAAAAAACTTTCATTAACATTTAGTATTTTATGTGTAAAAGGCTCTATTTTTAACAAATAAATGTTGGCAATTTAAATTCCAGAAAAATGATGAAATGAAAAATCATTTTAAGTTGTTTTAAGAAAAGTCATCAATTTTGAAATCTGTTATTGGCACCAATCAGGTTTAAAAACTGTGTTTACTGTAAATTCATATTAATTTGTGAACTCATGAGAAATAATATTTTTAAGAAAGAATATAAGTCTCTCTAGGTGTTTAAAAATAATTTTCTCAAATTGTTTTTTTTTCTGAGGATGAAAAGGAACAATTAAAGAAATACATTGAATTAAAACAATGATCTGGAGGGCTGATGTGGGGTGGGAGGTGGGAGGGGGGTTCATGTTTGGGAGTTCGTGTAAAAAAATAAATACATTAAAAAATAAATAAAACAATCTCTGGAAAAGAGCTTGGACCAGGAAAAGAAGAAAAACAGTGAGTTAGAAAAAGAGATTACTGGGTAAGATTTTAATATTTCTGATAACCTCAACTATTTTATTTTATTTAAAACCTTAGACACAAATTCATTTTTCGTGTGTATTTTCATAATTAAACACATTATCCTATTTCAAAGTTTACTGTAGAAAGTCAGCACAATCTGAAATGTTTTGAGTGCAGCAATGTTATGATTATCTGTAATGATTTCTAAAACAGTAACAACCGTGCCTCTGCATATAGTAATGTTGCTCTCTTCCTCATCATCTATGCTGAATTTTTACTTCTGCAAAATATCTTTGTTCTTTTTGATAATCCTGCCTTCTTTTAATTGTGTTCCTTCCCTTCATCGTTCAAGTAATTTATTATCTAAAAACCTACCTGTGTTATTGTTGAACAACATTAAAAAGTATCTTGTTTGGCTTATGTTTTCTTTTTGCCCCAAAATTTTAGTTATAAAATGTACATACAGAAATCTATGTGTAACTTAAAGAATAATAAAATTAGTGACCATGTTTTGATCAGCAAGATAAAAAACTGTTTTTGTTTCTTTTTTTTTTTTTTGCCGAGTACGATTAACCCTCATCATCTACAGATTCAGCCAACCCGAGATCAAAAGTATTCAGGGGAAAAAATTTGAGAAAGTTCCAAAAAGCAAAACTTGTATTGGTCTCAAGCTGGCAACTATTTCTATAGTGTTTACACTGTATTTATAACTATTTACAAAGTGTTTACATTGTATTAGATAATGTAAGTGATCTAGGGATGACTGAAAGTGTAGGGAAGATGTGCTTAGGGAGACTTGAGCATCCGTGGATTTTGTATCCACGGAGTGTTGGGGGATTTTTGAACCAGTCCTCTGTGGATGCCAAGTGATGATTATACAGAGGGTGCTTCTCTGATTCTCGTTAATATTTTTCTCTTTTAATTTTCTCTACATTGCTTTGCATTTTGTTAACAATGTGCTGGACAAGATTTCTACATCTCTTAAAACAGTCTTGAAGAGACTAGTACACTCTCTCTCTCTTCTGATTTCCTTTCTTCTAAAACTCTCAGCCTGGGTTATTTCCTGCTTAACTCAGGCTGCAAAGATCTTTCTTTTTTTTAAATTTTGAGTGAGACTCTTGTTAGTTTTTTGTATCTACTTTCTTTTCCTTTTGTAGAGGCTGTGGTCAGTAGGAACAAACATGTCTTGGGTCTTTTCAAAAAACATTCATATATCATATCTCTTCGTCTTTAACTTGAATACTGATCTCTGGTTTATAACTAATATTTAATAATAAATTAATATTTCACAATAGCATGTTAAAATTGATGTTAACTTATTTATAAGAACTCACATATTACATATATCACACACAGTATATTTAACTGTGATAAAAATTTTCTTCATAATATTTATCTAAGATTAGAATTTAGTTATTATGCTTTCAAGGAATATTAAATTTGAACAATGAGAAAGGATTATAATTTATAGATTTGTTTGCTTTGTCTGATAGAACATGTATCTGTTTAATTATTAAATATCTGCTTTTAAATACCTTACTCATTCTATACATTTCTACAGGTTTAAGAAACTCTTAAAAATGACAAGAAAGAAGTTAAATGAATATGAAAATGGAGAGCTTAGTTTCGATGGAGATTTAAAAACCAGTCAAATGGAAATGGATATTCAAATTAATATGCTAAAACATAAGGTAATTTTTAATCAGTTTTAGAACCCCAAAATCACTTAATTTGGGGAAATATAATCATTCTATGCTTTGATCAGTGAAACACAGATTTGTCTATTAATTTTTTAGGTTAGACACCAGTAAAAAAGACAGCTTTTCCCTATATCATTTTTAGATTAAAAGGGCACACTCTTGACTCTCTCTGTCTTGAAGCCTGGCTGGTGATCTGAAGCTGAGCAGCACAGCATTAATGACCCTCAAGCATCCATTGTTTTTGGTGACAGGTTTGTTGAAATCTAATGAACATACCATGCAATTCATTCGTTTAAACTGTACAATTCAGTAACTTTATTGTGTTTAAAGAGTTATACAGGCATTACCATGTTAGAACTTTTTCATCACCCTCCAAAGAAATCACCCTGTGCCAGTTTTCACTTCCTGGTCTTCCCAGCCTGAGGGAACTATGACTCCACTCCCTGACTGTGTAGATGTCCCTTTTCTGGACATTTCGTGTCAGTGGGATCACACAATATGGGATCCTTTGTGACTGCCTTCTTTCATTTAGCATAATGTTTTCAAGGTACATCTAACATGTATCAGTATTTCCTTGCTTTTATTGCTCAGTAATATTCTATTGTATGGACGTACCACACCTTATTTATCCATTCATCATCTGATGGACCTTTGGGGTTGTTTCTACTTTTTGGCTAATGTCAGTAATGTTGCTGTGAACATTTATGTCTAAGTTTTGGTGTGAACATATTTTTTCACTTCTTTTGGGAATACAGTTATGAATAGAATTGCTGTATTACACAGTGACACTGTTTAACCTTTTGAGGACCTGCCATACTGTTTTCCAGCATGGCGGCATCATTTTCTATTTTTATCCAAAGTATGTAAAACGTTCCCATTTCTATACGTTCCTGTCAACACTAGTCATTACCTGTCTCTGTGAGTATAGCTATCCTAGCAAGTATGAAGTGGCATCTTTTGGTGTTTTATTTCTCTCTCTGAGGAGAGGACAGTGAAGATTGAGTTCTAGATTAGTAACTACTCAAAGCTACCCATCTCTTTTAGAATTTCAGTAAATTGAGATGAGGTCAAAAGTCTGATTTTGTTAATTAAACTATAGTTCAAATCATATGTCTCATTGCTTACTAGTCTTCATTGTTTTCAAACTTGAGCAGAAATTCTAAGGAGTCACACCTGCCTATTTGTAAGAAATTGTAATTGAAGGGAACCCTGAAAAAACTTCTTCCTGAGTAGTTCTTAAGTCTTTCTTCTAGTTATATGCTTCTTCTCATCAACATTGTCATTGAAACTCTCACCCTTTATTATATTCCAGTTTATAAGAGATCAGTTTCTACCCGCATTTAAGTTATGCTTTTATTTTCTCTTTTTCAAAAATCCATTTTTTTCTGTTTTTTCCTAATCAGCTTTAAGTTTAGTGGCTTCGATAAACAACACTGGTTTCATTCAAAATCTACACTTAGGAAAAGGTGGCCAGGACAGCTGGCTTCTCGTCCCCTCGGCTTCAGATGGGGCAGCTCGAGGGCTGGGGTCTGGAATTGGGTGAAGGTGTGTTCATTCCCATGTCTGATAGTTGGCATCGGTGGTTAGCTGGACTTTGGTGAAGGCAGACAAGTGAAACACCTACCCTGAACACCTAGGCTCTCTTTGCAGCCTGGGCTTACTCACAACACGGAGCCTGGTTCCCAGGTTGAGGGCCAGGCAGAAGCTCTGCCGCCTTGTCTAACCTCACTTTGCAGTTCTCACAGCATCACTTTTATCATCTTCTGTTCACTAGGAGCAAGTCACTAATACTTGGCCTATATTCTACCTTTTTTACAGAATAAAGTTCTTAAAAGTAATGGGTACATTTAAAAACTAGCATAGTTACTCACTGGCCACAATTTTTTATATTCCTTCCAATGAAAAATATCCTTTTCCCTACCCATTCCCTCACAAGTCTCGGTTGTTAACAGTGTCAGGCCAGGCTCAAGTCGAGGTCTTACCATCTTCATCAGGTACAGATGGCACATGGGGATGAGGTTCTGGGTGTGATTTCTAGAGTGTGACCCTGTGAGCACAACCCTCTCAGTACTAAGACTTGAGAACTAAAGGGGCAAGTTATCTGTCACCCACACCCCCACCATTCTGCTGAATGACTAGACTCTCCCGTCCAGAAATGGGAAACGGGAGGCACCGTCGTCCATAGCAGCTGTGAGGTCCAGTTTGGTGCTGCCAGCTCTTTGATGAGGACTTGGTCCTGCTCATAGGAGTGCTTCTCCTTTGTGCTACCCTCTGAGCTCTGTGTGCTGTCCTTTTCATAAGAAATGACCTCTGTCTGTAGCTGATTCATGATTCTTAAGCCAGCTTCCTCTTTACTGAACTTCTAAGAAAATCCCAAAGGCCTATTCTCATTTGTATGTCGTGGTCTCTGTCAGGCCAAGCACTGTTTTTTTTTTTTTTTTTTTTTTTTTGCTGCCAAGGTTCTCTTTAAAGCTTTTAGAGTCCTGTGAATTGGACTGGAGTTCACGTCATTGGAGAGGCTACCCTCACAAATCGTTTTTGAGAGAAGCTCTGCACCTTGGGCTTCTTATGAAGCTTTGTAGGATGATGCCTTTAAAATTCTTATGCCCTTAAGATCTTTAAAGGAATTTGAAGCACCACCTTAAGTCTTTCCAGGGTCTTAATGAAGGGTTTTACAGTCTGCAGGCTTCACCTTTAGACCATGTTTTCCTGGCAGCACCCTAGATTTGATCTTAGCCCGGAAGCTGTTTCTCTCTTTTAGCATCATGTGACCTCTGGACATGTGGAGATGCTGTAAAGGAGATAACAGATATTGAACCCAAATATAATTGAGCCCGGTTCCTTTATATTTAATAGCCCCCCCTTTTTTTGATAGCTTATCCCTCATTGATGTTACTTTCAGCTGGTTTGTAGCAAGAGTCTCCTTTCCCCTGTGCTTCAGGGTCATTTTCTTCTCTTGCCTAGAAGCTGTCACCAGCAGCGTCTTTAAGGGCCGTCAGGATTCAGTTCACAATGTCATGAAGCGCTTTGGGTTTTCATTTCTTTCTCTGCATCCATTCAGATCTCGCCTACCTCCAGGTTGAAAGGCATTCTCACATCTTTTAGTTCTTTTTTAATGGCATTTTTAATATCAGTATCTGTGCCAGGTATTTATTGCCAGCAAATTGTATAATAAAGCCCGTCAAAGCCTAGTGGCTCAAAACAGCAATTACTTTGTTCACAAATTTGTGTTGGGGCAAGGCTCAGTGAGTGAGGCCAGCACGTTTCTTTTCCAGTTGGCATCAGCTGGGATATCTGAAGGTGGGGACCAGAGTCATCTGAAGATTAGTTCATGCACATGTCTGGCAGTTGGAGCTGGCTTTTGGATGAGACATTAGTTGGGGGCGGTCAGTGGGGGCACTGACAAGGTGCTCAGTATGTGGTCTGGGCTTCGCAGCGTAGTGGTGACTGATGCTGAGGGTGGGCTTGCCCACAGAGCAAAAGTCAGTTTCCCCAGACTCTGTCCAGTAGAAATCAGTTACGGAGGCCAGCACATATTTAAGGGGAGGGAATTTCCGAGAAAAGTGTCAAAGAATTTATAGACAGTTTCAATACCACCACCTCCACTCACCTCAACTTACTGAGTAATCATTCTGTCTAAAGGAAAGTTCTTTGCAACTCGGTGTCACTGAAATTTCCACAAATTTTGTTTGTCGTTTTGTTTGATATGTTCTGTGAAAAGTAACAAATGGTTACCAAAATGAGGCATTTTTTTGTTGTTGTTGTTCAGAAAAATGTATGGATCATTTCATGAAGCTGTTAGGAGATGGGGTTTCTTTAACCTTTTGAATTATTTTTCTTTGGAATGCAGTTCAGATTAGCAAAACTATTCATAGTTCAGAAAAAGACTTATGGGATTAGAATCCATATTTATGAGATTCATTAATGAGAGTCTTATTTTCACAATCTTCTTTTGGAAAGCGTTTATTAACTCAGCCCTAGATAACTCAATACAGTATCCCTCAAACTTCTTTAAAACATGGGGCATTAAGATGGGAGGAAGGAGTAAGAGACATTCAAATAAGAGGTGACTTGTAGTCATCTTATGGAGAAAAAATGGAAAAGAGTGTAAAATCAAGTGCAAAGGTTGTGTGACAAAGATGATGACAGTGAAGAATATATTTTGTGCCTCTTGGTGGTTTGAACTTCTTTCTTGATTCTCTGAGTAATCCCTGGTCCTACATTCTACAATACAGATACCATCGTATCTATTTGATCCTGGGTTTGAGTTAGGCTGTGCTCAGTCCACTTGCCTCGTTACCAAATAGTACTGTTTTATTCTTGCAGATTGATGATCTTACAGCAGAGCTGGAAACTGCATCTTCAAAATGTCTGCACCTGGATGCAACAAATCAAGTTCTTCGAGAGGAGTTATTATCTATGAAAGGAATGCAAAAGAAATGTGAAAAACTAGAGAAGAATAAGACGAAGTTGGAGCAAGAAGCAGTGAACCTCAGAAGTCATATAGAAATGAACATGAATTTTTTTAATTTTTAAAGATTTTTATTCTCCTTTTGGTTGGTCTTCATTGCTGCATGGACTTTTCTTTAGTCGTGGGAAGCGGGGGCTACTGTCTAGTTGTGCGTGGGCTTCTCATCGCCGTGCCTTCTCTTGTTGCAGCACACAGCCTCTAGACTCTGGGACTTCAGTAGTTCTGGCTCGCAGTCTGCACAGTGGGGCCTGCTTGAGGGCTTAGTTGCTCCATGACGTGTGGAATCTTCCCAGACCAGGGATCAAGCCCATGTCTCCTACATTGGCAGGCGGATTCTTATCCACTGGACCACCAAGGAAGTTCAGTGCCTTGCTTTAAGTATTAAGCAACATTAACAAGTTGAGTTGGATTTTATATGCATAAGAATTATGTATTCAAGTGATAATATTGGTATTTGGTATTGTAGTTTGGCTTGTGTTAAAATTAGTATTGAAATTTTTTTTTCTTTTGGAGATTATTAAAATGTACTTTCATTTTGATTTTGTTGGCAGTAAATGGCAGATTGAGGGGGATGTCTGTCTTTATGAACTTTACATACCTAAGTAATGCATAGATACAGTTAGGAGGCTGCTGCTGCTGGTAAGTCACTTCAGTCGTGTCCGACTCTGTGTGACCCCATAGACGACATCCCACTAGGCTCCCCCATCCCTGGGATTCTCCAGGCAAGAATACTGGAGTGGGTTGCCATTTCCTTCTCTAATTCATGAAAGAGAAAAGTGAAAGTGAAGTCACTCAGTCTGTCCGACTGTTAGTGACCCCATGGACTGCAGCCCACCAGGCTACTCCGTCCATTGGATTTTCCAGGCAAGAGTACTGGGGTGGGGTGCCATTGCCTTCCCCGAGTTAGGAGGCTAGTTTGCGGTAATTACTAACTTTAGTCTCATGAAATAAAGGTAATGTTTGTTAGGTGATTTAGTTAAGTGTTGTATATTTTATATAGTTTGCCTTGTTTTGAGGGTACAGCAGGGCAACAATAGGTATATAAAGTATGAAATTTTGCAGGGAATAAGGGGGTGTTTTACTAGGCAAACTACTTACTTGATACACTGTGTGTGAGACACTAGATGAAGAACAGCAGATCAAACAGTAGCTGTACCTAGATAATGTTGACCGAAATACAACCGTACAACATGGAGCTGTGAGTTTTATTTGGGGACTTACTGGGACTATAGCTCAGGAGACAGCCTCTCAGATAGCTCTGGGGAACTATTCCAAAGAGGAGTATTTTGTGATAATGCTGGTTTTATAGAAGGGTTACACGCTATCATGGCACGTCTTGGTAGAAGGTGTCACGAGGAACTGACCTCTTAGTTAATGGGTTTAGTGCTTTTCTAAATATGGGAAGATGTAGGAAATTGGTGTCAAAAACACATATCTGAAGGCCTGTTCTGCCAGTTTTCCCAGCTCACAGAGTTCCCCATTCCAGATTTCTGCCCTGAATGCCTTTCAGGGGGTGCTGAAGGTCAGTGACTGCAATAGTTGATGACAATCCTTGTAGAGCTAGATGGTGAGTGACACTCTTTAGTTGGCAGTCACAATGCATTGATTCTACATAAATGTAAGTAAATCCCTGAGATGTTATAGTAGGAAATAGTAGGAAGTCCTCCCAGAAATTTTCAAGTCATTCATAGTTAAAACAAGGAAACGGGGAATTCCCTGGTGGTCCAGTCTTTGAGNATGGGAAGGAGGTGGTGCTGTCCCCACCCAGGGAAGAACTTTCTGGATGGAGGGACCGGCCGCTGAGAAGACCCACTGTAGGCCAGAGATCCCTGGGGAACAGAAAAGGACATTGGGGCTGGGGGTGAGACAGGAGGGTTCAGAGCTTTGGGGCAGTCAACCACTGGAGGAATTTATTCTCAATAGGAGAGGAAGCTGATGGAAGTTTAGAAGAATGGAGATGACTTTAATGAATTCATGTTTCCAAAGATCGCTCTGGCTACCTCCTGGGGTATGAGCTGTAGGGGGACATTTAGCAGGAAAAGAGGCCTAGGGGCCACCTCCGTAGCCCCTACCAGGACCAGGAGAGGCAGCCTGGGCTCCCAGCTCTTGTCGGTTCTCCCTGCCCACATGGGTGTGAACGCCTGTCGGAATAGAGGGTGACTGTATAAGCACTCTGTCTCTTTTCTGTCTTTTATACCAAAACATATCTTTAGCACACTCACTCAGTGCCTCTCAGCAACTCTAAAAATTGACCAGAATTCTTTTTCCGACATGACTTTGACACATGCCAAGAATGACAAAAATGCATCTCTCTCCATTTTTTTTTTTTTTTTTTTTTTTTTACCTTTAAAATTGCTTTCTGAACCACTGGCTCAAAACTAAAGGGAGCAAATATCATTTTCCAGGTTAATGATTATTTTTTAAATGTTATCTTTTTAAATTTTCCTTAGATACAAGCAGCTCTCAGGAGAACTTAGAGCAGTTACAAGAAGAATAATGCTTCCATAAGAAGTCAGCTGGAACTTAGAATTAAAGACTTGGAATCTGAACTCTCCAAGGTGAAAACTTTGCAAGAAGATTCTCACAAAGCAGAGTTGGAAAAATATAAGCAACTCTACCTAGTAGAAATTAGAAAGTCATTAGAAGGTAAACTAGACAAGTAAGTCAAAACACAAAATCACAGAAAGTAAATTTAGTTTGTTAATTTGTCTCTAAAGCCTAATTTATCTGAACTCTCCAAGGTGAAAACTTTGCAAGAAGATTCTCACAAAGCAGAGTTGGAAAAATATAAGCAACTCTACCTAGTAGAAATTAGAAAGTCATTAGAAGGTAAACTAGACAAGTAAGTCAAAACACAAAATCACAGAAAGTAAATTTAGTTTGTTAATTTGTCTCTAAAGCCTAATTTTTCTAGAGCGCAATTCATGAGATTAGTAGGAAGTGAGAGCTAACTAGATGGTCACTGCTAGAGGGCGCGCTAAGACAAACTATTCATACTGTGTCCTTTTCAGTTTTACCACACAGAGTCGGACACGACTGAAGTGATTTAGCAGCAGCAGCACACTGCATAAAGGCATGCTTGTGAAATTGGGGGCAATTACCACAGGGGTGAAAGGCAAGATAACTCACAGAGTGGCTAGAAATAGTATGGTGACCTGACTGAGGCGGGGTGTGGAGGATGGAAAGGGCAGATGGCACCTCCAGTTCCTAGTCCAGGTTTCCCCACTGTCTGAAAGCAGAGCATTCCTAGGAACCCTTTCATAAGCCAAAACAGCACACAGCAAAGAAGCAGGGACCCGAGGGCACGTTCTGTTAGTTGAAGCCTAAAGTGAATGCACACAAGTGAAGCACAGGTGCTCCCAGCTCGCATTCAGGGCTGTGGCGACTTGATGCTGAGCTGTGGGGGCGGCTTCCAGGGAAGGAGCCCAGTGGGGCCAGTCTCCCTGCATGGGGAGCGCGATGCCTTTCACTGTAAAACGTACACTGAACCTTTTTATATGAAAGAAAAAAGTCTCTTCCAAAAACAATTTTTTTTTTTAATTTTCAAAAACAAATGCTGACGTAGGCCTTTCCTAGAAGTGAAGTAACATAAAGTGAACTTTGGAAAAGCAGGGGATACTTGTTGACTGAGGCGGGGTGTGGAGGATGGAAAGGGCAGATGGCACCTCCAGTTCCTAGTCCAGGTTTCCCCATTGTCTGAAAGCAGAGCATTCCTAGGAAGCCTTTCATAAGCCAAAACAGCACACAGCAAAGAAGCAGGGACCCGAGGGCATATTCTGCTAGTTGAAGCCTGAAGTGAATGCACACAAGTGAAGCACAGGTGCTCCCAGCTCTCTTTCAGGGCTGTGGCGACTTGACGCTGAGATGTGGGGGAAGGAGCCCAGTCGGGCCAGTCTCCCTGCATGGGGGAGCGTGATGCCTTTCACTGTAAAACGTACACTGAACCTTTTTATATGAAAGAAAAAAATCTCTTCCAAAAAAAATTTTTTTTTTAAATTTTCAAAAACAGATGCTGATGTAGGCCTTTCCTAGAAGTGAAGTAACATAAAGTGAACTTTGGAAAAGCAGGGGATACTTGTAATTGTTCCTGGGGCTGTTTTAGCTCTTTTCAATCACCCATTGACTTTCTTGTCCTCCCCTCTAGATGTGACTCTAGATGATTCCTCAGAGCCAAAAGCTTAATTTCTCCGAGGTCATGAGTGAAACGTGTATACAAGAGTGGTGAAAGCAAATGCTTGAAAGTGGCTTTGTGGGATGGGGTGTTTCTTCACCCCTGAACTGTTTCCTGGAGGCAGGTGTGTCCCAGAGGGCAGCAGGTGTCACTGTGAGGCCGCCTCCCTTTCTCTCTGATGCCCTTTCTCTCCTCTCCCAACTGTGACTTGTTCCCTGAGGAGCCCTAGACACGTGTGTACTTCTTTAGAGCAAGGTTACAACTATCATTGTTTACAGGAGGTCTGCTCTGCATTTTCAGTGTCCAAACAGTTTATTGGGAATTCCATTTACTATATGGTGACTTTAAAAATGCAAATCATTAATTTAGTGTTTTTCATCTTCCCCAGGACTCATGAGAAGCTGGCAGTGATCAGCATCAAACCTGAGGTGGAGAAAGAGCAGAACAGATCTTGACTCAGCCCTCTTAGCACGAGGCCAGTCCTGGAGCCCCCTTGTGTGGGAAATTTCAATAATCCTTTAGTGCTCAATGGAAATCTTACTCCAAGAGCAAATGTAGGTTTTTCTACCTCAATTCCACGCCCTTCAAATAACAGCATGGAGACTTGCTTGACCAAGGTTAGTTCTATTATCTTTTTTCCACTGGCTTTCAGATTTCTAATATGACTGATCCTTGTTTTTAATTTGGTGAACTTCTGAGTTGTTTATTTGACTTAATGCACACTAAGTAAAAGTCATAATTAGCTGTGTTAATAAAGGAGACAGAAATTTTATTTTTTTGTTGCAGAGTTCTTGATTTTAAGAGATACTTACTAAATTATTAACTTTCTTGAAAAGCTGCATTTAAATTCTGCTTTAGAAATGAAATCTTATTGCCTAGTATCCAAAAGTATTCTTTCAGATCTTTCACTTCCTTTCTAATTGATTTCAGTTGGCAATGGTTCATAATCATTTCCAAGCTCTGCTGTACCCAACGAAGTTTTTCTGCCTCTAAGCATCAGTGAATCACTGGCATCTAACCACTAACCACATATGGATGCTTTTTGTTGAAAGGAATCCTAGAGAAATCCTTTTTATGAATTAAATAAACTTATAATACTAAACCAAAACATTAATTTCTAGTTTTAGCTTAACATTTTTTGTCATTTTCTTACATAACTTTTGTCATTTCTTACAAAAATGACATTTTTGTCATTTTCTTTAATTGCTATTTTACTATATAGCATTTTATTTAAAATTTTTATTTCCAAGCTCTGCTGTACCCAACGAAGTTTTTCTGCCTCTAAGCATCAGTGAATCACTGGCATCTAATCACTAACCACATATGGATGCTTTTTGTTGAAAGGAATCCTAGAGAAACCCTTTTTATGAATTAAACTTACAATACTAAACCAAAACATTAATTTCTAGTTTTAGTTTAACATTTTTTGTCATTTTCTTACATAACTATTGTCGTTTCTTACAAAAATGACATTTTTGTCATTTTATTTAATTGCTATTTTACTATATAGCATTTTATTTAAATTTTTTTAAAAAAGCAGTCTTGCTGAGCATTTGAAGAATATTTCTAGATTTGTAGTTAATTCAAACATTTAAATATTATAAATGAAGATCACTTTATCTCCATGTTGACATCACCTGGATGAATGGTATCTAAGATAGCAATGATGGGGAGTCTTTATATTTTACTATATAGCATTTTATTTAAAATTTAAAAAAAAGCAATCTTGCTGAGCATTTGTAGAATATTTCTAGATTTGTAGTTAATTCAAACATTTAAAGATTATAAATGAAGCTCACTTTATCTCTATGTTGACATCACCTGGATGAATGGTATCTAAGATAGCAATGATGGGGAGTCTTTAAATTGCAACCAGTTTTCACTGTCCAATCATTGTGATTAAAATATCCATTTCAGTCAGTGCACACAGGTTTATAGTTTTAATGGTGTTTTTCTGATGTTTGTGATGCATGGAAAAGTGGCCCTTGTTAAATGCAGTCTCCACCTGTTTTCTCATTTGGCTTCTTGCCATCGTAGGAGAGCAATTAAGGTTTCTTTCACAGCACAGCATCCACATTGGGTCTTAGTACTTGAGAGCTGTGAACCTGGAGGACGTGTTTTAGCTGTGCAGTCACAGTGGGCCTCCGAACACTTCATCCCAAGTCAGACACTTCCCCACGCAGGCCTAAGCGGAGGAAGCAAATGCTNGCTCCGAGGTGAGGGGCAGCCAACCCTCCCACTCCAGAGATGTGGCCATAAGAGAGGGGAGGAGAAGGAGCCCACTTGGCTTTGGTCACAGAACTCAAGAGCCTGGCAGTGGGCTAGGGCAGGCAGATGGATGATGGAGTAGGAGCCTCTGAAACCACCCCATTCAGGGAGCCCAGGGACTGCTCCACCAGTCCCACTCACAATGTGGTTGGTCCAGACCTAGACTCGGGGGCTAGTGCAAAGGGCAGGCAGCAAAGCAGGAGGGAGGAGACACATGTGTGGTGGCCGAGGGCACCCAGACCTGTGAAAGAGTGTGGGTGGGGAGGTGGGCTAGTGGCCACCAGGCAGCTAGCAGTGGGTCTCATAAATGCTGCTGCGGCCAATGTAGCGCACCCATTTGATGACATCGCGGTCGCTGTAGTTCAGCTACGGTTCAAACACCTTCAAGTAGCACACCTTGAGGCCAGAAGGTGCGAATGGCACCTCAAAGTTCATTGAAATGGGGGGTCGAGCCCATTTCTTCTTGTCGTTGGTGGGCAGCAGCTCAATCTCAGCGCTGATTTGTGATTCCTTCGTGCCTGCCATGCGCTTGATCTTCCACATGATGGCGTTCTCACTGGCCTTATACTTGACCTTCCCCTTCATGCAGATTACCTGCACCCCACTAGTGTTCAGTGGGGTTGGGATCCTCACCTCAATCTTCTGAGCCAGTAGTGAGGATTTCAAGTTGGACTTAATGACCACCTTGACCTCCAGCTTGGTGCGTCCTACTTCCCGAACTAGTGGGATCACACGAAAAGGAAGGATGATGTCCTTGGTGGTGCGATACCTCAGGAGTTCAAATTCTCCATCTGGTGGGATAAAGCTGATGCTGCGTTCAGAATCAAACTTGCTGAGTCGCACACACTGGTGGAAGGTGAAGTCATCAATGGCAATTGATTGCTTCCCGCTCTTGCTTGTTTCATCAGCTGTGCCTTTGCCTTGCTTCTCAATGACGATCTTTTCGTTCATTCCAAACTTGCACTCAGGCATGCCACTCAGATAGCTCTTCATCACCACTCGGCCTGACACATGGGCGCTCAGGACCTGCCCTTGTGGGGACATGAGGAGGTTCACACTCTCCAGCACATCCAGGAAGAGCTCATTCCGGCGATACTTGATGCCCTCCCGCCGCCAGCCAATCTGCCCGGTCACTTGGCTGGTGATCTGAGACTGCTCTTCTTTTGTCTGATGCTGGCTCTTGATGCCCTGCTGGGTGATGAAGGTTTTCAATGCACCTGTCTCCGAGTTCTGTGGGTAGCCAAAATCTAGGATTTCATCCAGCAGCTCATATATGAGCACAAAATTGTTCTTGATGTTCTCTTCACTGATCTTGCCAAAGTAGGCAGCCATTACGTCACACATCTTATAGAGAAATTCGAAGACCATGGCAGCATTGACATTCTGCTTGGTGACAGCTGCCAGCCAGATGTTGGACCGTTTAACATGGAAGAAACTGGTGCGAGCGATGTTGGTGACGGGGCTGCGCACCTGCTGCCAGGCGTGGATAACATTGACCCGAAAGGCTTCCACTGCATTCCTCCCAATGTCATCTCGGTAGACCCGGGAGATGAGCACCTCCCCCTTGTGATTATAGATGAATAAGCCTCCAATCATGGCAGCAGCTCAGTCTTCGCAGCCCATCGCTCTGAGAAGAGACCTGGTGTCCGCGGCCCTCTGCTCAGCTGGCTTGGCCACTCTCCGGATCCCAAGATGTCCGCCCGCCCCCTCAGGTTTATAGTTTTAATGGTGTTTTCCTGATGGTTGTGACGCACGGAAAAGTAGCCCTTGTTAAATGCAGTCTCAGCCTGTTTTCTCATTTGGCTTCTTGCCATCGTAGGAGAGCAATTAAGGTTTCTTTCACAGCACAGCATCTACATTGGGTCTTAGTACTTGAGAGCTGTGAACCTGGAGGACGGGCTTTAGCTGTGCGGTCACAGCGGGCCTCCGAACACTTCATCACAAGTCAGACACTTCCCCATGCAGGCCTAAGCGGAGGAAGCAAATGCTTGACTCCCATCCCAGACACAGGCTGCCTACTGCACACCCAAGTTCACGGTGCTGTGGGCACATATATCTTTTCAAAGTAGAGATTTGGAACCAAGGAAACACTTTGGGAGAAGTTCCTTCTCCCAGACTTACTGGTTAGGTAAATCTCCTCACCTCTCATAAGGAGGGTAGCAGTATAAGTCCTCACCTTGAAACTTTTCTCCTTCAAGTTCCCTGTCGTGCTTTTTTTTTTTTTTTTTTGGCGTGCTGCGATTCATGGGGTCGCAAAGAGTTGGACACGACTGAGCGACTGAGCTGAACTGAACTGAAGCATAAGTGAATCAGTGGCATCTAAACCCTAACCACATATGGATGCTTTTTGTTTAAAGGAATCCTAGATAAACCCTTTTTATGAATTTAATAAACTTATAATACTAAATCAAAACATTAATTTCTAGTTTTAGCTTAAGATTTTTTGTCATTTTCTTACATAAATTTTGTTATTTCTTAAGAAAATGACATTTTTGTCATTTTCTTTGTTATTTTACCTATAGCATTTTTATTTAAAAAAAAAGACAATCTTGCTGAGCATTTGTGGAATATTTCTAGATTTGTATTTAATTCAAACGTTTAAAAATTATAAATGAAGCTCACTTTATGTTGACATCACCTGGATGAATGGTATCTAAGATAGCAATGATGGGGAGTCTTTAAATTGCAACCAGTTTTCACTGTCCAATCATTGTGATTAAAATATCCATTTCAGTCAGTGCACACAGGTTTATGGTTTTGATGGTGTTTTCCTGATGTTTGTGATGCACAGAAAAGTAGCCCTTGTTAAATGCAGTCTCAACCTGTTTTCTCATTTGGCTTTTTGCCATCGTAGGAGAGCAATTAAGGTCTCTCTGACAGCACTGCATCTACATTGAGTCTTAGTACTTGAGAGCTGTGAACCTGGAGGACGTGCTTTAGCTGTGCGGTTGGTTTTGATGGTGTCTTCCTGATGTTTGTGATGCACAGAAAAGTAGCCCTTGTTAAATGCAGTCTCAACCTGTTTTCTCATTTGGCTTTTTGCCATCGTAGGAGAGCAATTAAGGTCTCTCTGACAGCACTGCATCTACATTGAGTCTTAGTACTTGAGAGCTGTGAACCTGGAGGACGTGCTTTAGCTGTGCGGTCACAGCGGGCCTCCGAACACTTCATCCCAAGTCAGACACTTCCCCACGCAGGCCTAAGCGGAGGAAGCAAATGCTTGACCCCCGTCCCAGACGCAGACTGCTTACTACTGCACACCCAAGTTCACGGTGCTGTGGGCACATACATCTTTTCAAAGTAGAGATTTGGAACCAAGCAAGCACTTTGGGAGAAGTTCCTTCTCCCAAACTCACCTGTTAGGTAAATCTCCTCACCTCTCATGAGGAGGGTAGGAGTGTAAGTTCTCACCTTGAAACTTTTCTCCTTCAAGTTCCCTGTCGTGTGTTTTTAAAAAATTTATGCTTTATAAATTAACTATCAACTGACTGCTACATATAGGAGTTCGACAATAATTTATTCTTGTTCTTGCCTTTAAAACATGATTTAGTTAGAAAGCTACTATGTCATGTCATGCCACAAGCGTTACTGAACTATGTAAGAAGGTTTTACATATTCATTTTCTTTGTGTTATAGTTTAAAATCTATGTGTTTTTTCTTAATCTGAGGAAGTTGCTGGCTTAGGACTCTGGACTCAGTAAGAAAGTCATTGGCTTCGTTACTTCTTTTGTAGAATTACAAACTTTGCCTAATCAAGACTCTCATAGCTTAAAAAAGTTTTTTTTTTTTTANTATAGTTTAAAATCTATGTGTTTTTTCTTAATCTGAGGAAGTTGCTGGCTTAGGACTCTGGACTCAGTAAGAAAGTCATTGGCTTCGTTACTTCTTTTGTAGAATTACAAACTTTGCCTAATCAAGACTCTCATACCTTAAAAAAGTTTTTTTTTTTTTTTACCCTCAAAGAAAACAACCTTTCTTTAAAAAAAAACAATAAAAACTTGTGTGTGGAACCATATTATATAGAACAGAGACAAGTATAAAGCCTTTTAGCCAAAGGAGTGGCCAGAGGTCCTGCACTTGTGACTTCTCAGTTCCGCCAAACTGCAGTGACCCCTGTGGGACCTTCCCCTTCTAGGGGACGTACTTCGGAAACTAACAGTCATGAGATAATCCTTCTCACTACACAGCTTTAGAATAAAAACTTGCTGGTACATTGTGTTCTTGTGTATAATTTTCTCAGCTTTCTGTGTTTTTGTTAAGTGGAAAAGTTTAAAGAAAATGGCAAATATGTTCTCCTTCAGTGCAGTTCAGTTGCTCAGTCGTGTCTGACTCTGCGACCCCATGAATCGCAGCACGCCAGGCCTCCCTGTTCATCACCATCTCCCAGAGTTCACTCAGACTCACGTCCATCGAGTCCATGATGCCATCCAGCCATCTCATCCTCCTTCGTCCCCTTCTCCTCTTGCCCCCAATCCTTCCCAGCATCAGAGTCTTTTCCAATGAGTCAACTCTTCGCATGAGGTGGCCAAAGTACTGGAGTTTCAGCTTTAGCATCATTCCTTTCAAAGAAATCCCAGGGTTGATCTCCTTCAGAAGGGACTGGTTGGCTCTCCTTGCAGTCCAAGGGACTCTCAAGAGTCTTCTCCAACACCACAGCTCAAAAGCATCAATTCTTGGGCGCTCAGCCTTCTTCACAACTCAGACTACTTGCTCCATTTGAACAGGATCCTCACCTAGAAATCAAAATAAAGGTCTCAGAAGTATGTATTTAGGGCAGGAGCTGTTAGGGGGAGAAGATGGTAATCTTGTGGGTCATTCCTAGGATCATGGGTCATTCTCTAAT
This sequence comes from Oreotragus oreotragus, assembly GCA_006410675.1. Classification (NCBI taxonomy): domain Eukaryota; kingdom Metazoa; phylum Chordata; class Mammalia; order Artiodactyla; family Bovidae; genus Oreotragus; species Oreotragus oreotragus. The sequence continues at coordinate 85,272 of SJYX01023291.1, read as the reverse complement.
TCTTTGAAATCATGTGTACTCGATAGACTGATATTTATTGTACTTTTTATCAGATTAAATAACGTTCCATATATATGTTCTCTGTTATTTATAAGCAGAATAAGTAGGAATTCATTTTCTTTTATTTATGTGATTATTTTTCTACTTAAGTAATCTTCAAGTTAGGTCTAGTCTCTATAAGTATTATTTAAATGTCACATTTAGTAAGCTGTATAACATTCCTATGATAATATCTCTTGTTTAAAGATAAATAATATTTGACTTATTTCAGATGCGGCAGGAGTTGGACAGGAGTATAACTAGAGAACTAAGAGAAGGTATGTTGCCAAAATGTATGAATTAAATTTAGACATTCATTTCTGAAATACACTGTAAACAATAAATGGCAATTCTTTCCATTGTTTGGATAACAGATGCTATGTTAAATGTTTTTCTTATGCATAGCTAATGAAAAATGTGAAGGCATGAGCAGTCATGGTGAAAAATATCCTTCTTCATTTATTCATCATGTTCCATAGTTTAAAAAAAAATCTCAAAAGGTCTCTGTATTTCTGTTTATTTCTGGCTGTATCCTTTCTCTACTACTGCCGTCGCTATGGAACTGTCCATCTGCACCCTGACACCATTCTCAGAAAGCATGGCGTTCATCAACGTCGCAAGTGTCTGGTAGCGGTTAAGGCTAGAACAGCCAGACTCAAGCAGTCATGTTTGCGTAGCTGTCACTTGGTGGGTGACTTTATAATTTCTGTGTCATTGACTTTGTCACTAGTTTATCTCTTGCCCTCAGGAAAAGCTTCAAACACCTGCATCAATTTGGGTCCTTCCAAAGTAGTTGGCCTTATCTCTTTACCACCTTACTCTGCCCCTTAGCTGTGCATCTAACCAGCCAGACTGTGTAGGACCCCACAGATTTGTTTCCTCACCTCTGGTCTTTGTACGTGCTTCTCCCCTCTGTCTCTTGTACTTCTTCCTATCCTTCAGGTAGCTACTTCCATAGCACTTTCACCAAAAAGCTGGCAGTGTTAACACAAAGCCGGCTGTCCCTCCTGAGTGTTCCTTGTGCCATCTTGTTTACCTGTCTTAGTATTTATGACTCTGTATGGAAATTGTCTGTTCATCTATTTTTACAGTTTATGGCATTATCATTTCTCAGGGTGACTGGGTCACCTTCATCTTGTAATTCCAGTGTTTGTCACAGCACCTTAGCAGATAGTTATTGAGTAAATGAATGAAGAATGAGAAAGCCAGAAGCTCTGATACTCAGCCACATGTGGGACCCTGGGCTGATTATATAATTGTAATCTTGTATTTTGTTTTCTGTCATTTATAGATATGTTTCATTTTTCAGAGCACTTAGAAATATCTCAGGTTTTTTTTTCCTTTTTTTTAACTAATACTGAGTTAACTCAAGTATTTTATTTATTTATTTATTTTTAATATTTTATTAATTATTTATTTATTTTACTTTACAGTACTATATTGGATTTGGCATACATTGACATGAATGCACCACGGGTGTATGCTTTTTTTTTTTTTTTTTTTTTTTACAGTACTCTTTTTGTTTTGGCATACATTAACATGAATCTGTAGATATGTTTCATTTTTCAGAGCACTTAGAAATATCTCAGGGTTATTTTTTTCCTTTTTTTACTAATACTGAGTTAACTCAAGTATTTTATTTTATTTTTTATTTTTTTATTTATTTTAAATATTTTATTATTTATTTATTTATTTTACTTTACAGTACTATATTGGATTTGGTATACATTGACATGAATGCGCCATGGGTGTATGCTTTTTTTTTACAGTACTCTATTGGTTTTGGCATACATTGACATGAATCTGTCACGGGTGTACACGAACTCCCAAACATGAACCCCCNATGTGTACTTCTTTAGAGCAAGGTTACACCTGTCATTGTTTACAGGAGGTCTGCTCTGCGTTTTCAGTGTTCAAACAGTTTATTGGGAATTCCATTTACGATATGGCGACTTTAAAAATGCAAATCATTATGTTGGTGTTTTCCATCTTCCCCAGGACTCATGAGAGGCTGGCAGTGATCAGCACCAAACTTGAGATGGAGAAAGAGCAGAACAAATCTTTACTCAGCACTCTTACCACGAGGCCAGTCCTGGAGTCCCCTTGTGTTGGAAATTTCAATAATCCTTTAGTGCTCAATGGAAATCTTACTCCAAGAGCAAACGTAGATTTTTCTACCTCAATTCCACGCCCTTCAAATAAAAGCATGGAGACTTACTTGACCAAGGTTAGTTCTGTTATCTTTTTTTCACTGGGTTTCAGATTTCTTTTTCTTTTTTTTGCCAAGAATGTTTTCATTAATCAAGAATGAAAGTCAAAGGTTCGAAGTCAGATTTCTGATATGAATGATCCTTGTTTTTAATTTGGTGAACTTCTGAGTTGTTTATTTGACTTAATGCACACTAAGTAAAAGTCATAACTAGCTGTGCTAATAAAGGATACAGAAATTTTATTATTTTTTTGTCCCAGCATTCTTGATTTTAAGATATACTTACTAAATTATTAAATTTCTTGAAAAGCTGCATTTAAATTCTACTTTAGAAATGAAATCTTATTGCCTAGTATCCAAAAGTATTCTTTTATTTTATTTTATTTATTTATGAACAGATTGAGGTTTCTTGCTTTTATTTTATTTTATTTTATTTTTCTGTAGAAAACACTGTTAACTTTAATTGTGAAAAATTTGGGTTGAAGTACAACTTTTTACACTTTTTTTTTTTTTAAACTCCCAAACATGAACCACCACCCCCCCACCTCCCAACCCACATCATCCCTCTGGATCATCCCCATGCACCAGCCCCAAGCATCCTGCA
>SJYX01023291.1:56666-80676 GCA_006410675.1 Oreotragus oreotragus | reverse complement strand
GTCCTATGGATTGTCGCCTCTAGGAGCTACAGATGGGTCAAATCTGTCTCAGGACCTGCTTTTGAAAACATCACAAGAATATGTACAGATTTTGAAGAAAAAATATATGATCTGAAAGATAAATAGTAAAAATTTCCCTTCTGGACTGTTTTCATGACATTTTAGTTGTTTCTCGTTAAACATGAGAAAATCTTTATTAAAGGGAAATATATTTGTGTATGATGAAAATTTATATGGTATTTTAAAAATACGACTTTTAAGTAGTATTAATACTACTTTTAAACAGTAGTATGTAAGAACTTTTGATACTGAGTATTTTCTCTGCAGGTAACTTAAGCAGTTTAAAAACCAGCACTGTTAATTTTCCATATTCAAAGTGAAAGCGTGTCCGACTCTGCGACCAATGGGCTGCAGCCCGCCAGCCTCCTCTGTGCTCCACTATCTTATGGGGTGAGCTCAAATTCACGTCCATTGAGTTGGTGATGCTCTCCAACCCTCTCGTTGTCTGTTGTCCCCTTTCTCCTCCTGCCTTCCATCTTTCCCAGCATAAGGGTCTTTGATGAATCAGCTCTTCACATCAAGTGGCTGAAGTATTGGAGCTTCAGCCTCAACATCAGTCCTTCCAATGAATATTCAAGATTGATTTCCTTTAGGATTGACTGGTTTAATCTCCTTGCAGTCCAAGGACTCTCGAGAGTCTATTCCCAACACCACAGTTTAAAAGCATTAATTCTTTGGCAGTCAGCCTTCTTTATTGTACAACTCTCATATCCATACGTGACTACTAGAAAATAGTGTATATATGTTAATCCCAATCTCCTAATTTATCCTTCCCCACGTTTTCCCTTTCATAACCATAATTTGACTTTGAGATCTTTTGAGTTGGCTTCTGTTGTGTAAATAAGCTTATTTTTATTAAATTCCACATGTAAGTGATGTGATACTTGTTTTTCTCTGTCTGAGTTACTTCACTTAGGATCGTAATTTCGAGATCCGTCTGTGTTGCTGCAGATGGCATTATTAGTTCTTTTTATGGCCGGGTAATATTCTGTTTTCGTTGTGTGTGTGTGTGTGTGTGTGTATCCTGCATCTTCTTTGTCCATTCTTCTGCTGATGGACACTTAGGTTGCTTCAGTGTCTTGGCTATTGTAAATAGTTCTGCAGTGAACATTGGGGTGCATGTGCCTTTTTGAATAATGGTTTTCCCCAGATATATGCCCAGGATTGAGATTGCTGAATCATATGGCAACTCTATATTTAGTTTTTATAGCAACCTTTATAGAGTTTTCTACAGTGAGTGTACCTAGTTGCATTTCATAAGCAGTGTAGAAGGTTTCCCTTTCCTCCACACTCTCTCCAGCATTTATTGTTGGTATATTTTTTGGTGATGGCTGTTCTGATTGGTGTGAAATGATACCTTATTATAGTATTTCTGCATTTCTATAATAATTAGTGATGCGGAGCATCCTTTCTGAGCATCCCATATGTCCTTTTTGGTCATCTGTAGGTATTCCTTACAGAAATGTGTATTTAGATCTTATACTCATTTTTTGATCAGATTGTTTGTTTTCTGATATTGAGCTCTTTGAGCTGTTTGAATATGTTGGAGATTAATCCCTTGTCAGTTGCATCATTTGCAAATATTCTGTGGGTTGTCGTCTGTCTTGTTTACGATTTCCTACACTGTGCAAAAGGTTTTACGTTTAATTATATCCCATTTGCTTATTTCTGTTTTTATTTTCATTAAGAGGTGGTTGAAAAAAGATCCTGCTGTAATTTATGTCAGAGTGTGTTCTGCCTATATCCTCCTCTGCGTTTTATAGGACCCATCTTATATTTAGGCGTTTAGCCCATTTTGAATTTATTTTTGTGTATGATGTTAGGGAGTGTTCTAATTTCCTTCTTATATATGTAGCTGTTGAGTTTTCTCAGCACCACTTATTGAAGGGGTTGTCTTTTCTCCTTTGTATAGTCTTGCCTCCTTTATCCTAGATTAATTGACCACAGGTACGTAGATTTCTCTCTGAACTTTCTGTCTTGTTCCATTGATCATTCAGTATATTTCTGTTTTTGTGCTGGTACTGTGTTTTGATTACTGAAGCTTGCAGAGTAGTCTGCAGTGAGGGTACCTGATTCTGCCGGCTCTTGCTTTTTTTCTCAAGATTGCTTTGTCTATTTGGGGTCTTTTGTTTCCATACACACTGTAAAATTTTTTGTTCTAGTTGGGTGAAAAATGCCATTGGTAATTTGATAGAAATTGCACTGACTCTGTAGATTGCTTTGGAAACTATAGTTATTTTGACAGTTATACAGTTATAATGTCACTTTCATTTCTGTATTTATTTCAGTTTCCTCTCTTTCCTTCTTAGTTTGGGTAAGGGTTCATTGATATTGTTTGTTTCTTTCAGGAAATGAACTTATAGTTCTTGCATATGAGCACTGGGCAGTCTGGCATGCCTGGCCTCTGTGCGCACGGGCAATGTGTTTAGAGGTGTTGCTTAGCAACGATCATTCTGGGATGAAAGATTCCAAACCGTTGAGCTTCCCAACTGGGAGGTTGTGGCGGGACCACTCTGACTTATCTGTAGCGCTTGTGTTGGGTTTAGGGGACTGTGAAGAGCCGAGGGAGAGGTGAGGTGTGTTTGGAGTCCTTAGGCTCTGCGATGAAGAAGATTTTTGGCTTCTGGAGTAAGAAGGGTGTGTCGCCCTTTGGCTCCTCCATCAACCCGGTGAGAGACAGCGGTCATGGAATCAACTTCCAGCCCGGGTACCGCATCCGAGACAAAGACCTCAGAAAGATCCACAAAGCTGCCGTTGTGGGCAATGTAGCCAAAGTGGAGCAGGTTCTGTTGTTTGGAAAAAACGGCCTGAACGACAGGGACAAGATGAACAGGTAAGTGGGGTGAAAGGGCCTAGCAGAGATCCCTCCTGTGAGTTTCCCCTCCAAGGCTCCTGGATACCTTGCTGGGATCCAGCACCCCACAGACTTTATAGGCAGCAAAAAGCCTTAGCTGGTTTTGGACCCACTTATAATTCCCTTTATAGAGCTTTCCTGATAGTTTTGAAGTCATTTAACTGAATGTCGGTAATCACAGAAATGAAATGAAACATGAATAGCATCTGTTTTTCCTTTCTTCCTCCTACTTTTTATTTGCATGGGTTAGCATGATGTACTCATGAGTAAAACCTCTCAAGTTATATAGCCTTCAATAAATCTTCTGAACTGCCTGGCTCTTACATTTTTTCTCATGTGATTTATGAAGGCACTTCTTCATGGATCGCCTATTGTGGATCATGGCCGTGGACAGAGTTCTGATGTTGTCAATATCTTATTTTTAATGTATATATATTTTTTATACTGTAATTTTATATATTACAGAAAACTGCATAGTGAGCAAAATAATTCCCATGCCAGATCAACTTCTGGATTAAAAATTCTTCAGATACAATTCAAGATCCATTTTATATCAGTGTACACTTAGGTATGTGTGTTCTTTGCTGAAGGACCTTAGAAGACAGCTTTGAAGTAGGCAGCTGGCTGTGTCCTTGAATAGGAAGACATGTTCTTAGGATGTATGGTCTTTCTATATTTAAACCAAATCAATATTTCATGGTTTTAAAGATTTTGGGTTACAAGGTGATGGCACCCCACTCCAGTACTCTTGCCTGGAAAATCCCATGGATGGAGGAGGCTGGTAGGCTGCAGTTCATGGGGTCGTGAAGAGTCGGACATGACTGAGCGACTTCACTTTCAGTTTTCACTTTCATGTGTTGGAGAAGGAAATGACAACCCACTCCAGTGTTCTTGCCTGGAGAATCCCAGGGACGGGGGAGCCTGGTGGGCTGCCGTCTATGGGGTCACACAGAGTTGGATACAACTAAAGTGACGTAGCAGCAGCAGCAGCAGCATGCTGTCTTTAATTGTTGTGGTGAAATTAAAAGTTTTATATAGTAGAGGAAGATTTGCCTTTCTAGATATCAAAATGTGCTATAAGTGCCCACAAAGTGTTCGTTTATTAACAACTGAAAAGACGGATAAATGAATGGAACAGAAGCCCAAACACCCAAATGTATGTAAAACTTTAGAACTTGATAATGATGACCTTTTCTGTTAGAAATGATAAACTGTGTGTAGATGGTGGAGAAAAAACCTGGTAAAAGAGAAAAGTAACTCAATTTTTATCTCACCAAAAAGTTTCAGATAGAGTATGGATCAAACATTTCAAACATGCACAGTGAGTAAAGTACCAGAATAAAACTCAGATTCCTATTTATACATTTTTTATCTGCTGACAGAGACCTTCTGTTTTTTTCTATTTCTACTGTTTCTTAACCTTAATTTTTTTTTAATTGGAGAATAATTGCTTTACAATGTTGTGTTATTTTCTGCTGTATAACATCATAAATCAGTTATAAGTATACATATATCCCCTTCCTTGTGAGTTTCCCTCCCACCCCAAAGACCTTTCTAAGAATGATTTCAAAAGTAAGAATTCTGGAGTTTCCTGAATTTTGGCACAAAAAGAAAAAAAAAAAAGAAATCTGGATGTTGATTTAACATTTTAACAACACAAAAAATTTAAAACTCTGTAGATCAAGCTGTCTATAGGCAAGTTGGATTAGCAGACAGGGCTTGTCTTTTTGGCACTAATAGGAATGTGGCACAGATAAAAATGATTTCTCACTTTTAGCTTTGCTTCAGAAATAGTCTAACCAAATGAATACAAGTTCTTTCATACAGTTTCTCACAATCCAAACTCCTGCCTAAAAACAGTCACTCAAAACAGTTTTTTGGACATTTTGAGTCAAATGATAAAGAAATCACATACATAAACACACTAATAGAACATTTCTGCATATACTCTGTACCTCTGCAAATATTCTACAAGTCTAAGCCCCCACACTTGCCTCTGTTCCCTCATACTACTTTCAGTTCAGTTCAGTTGTTCAGTTGCTGTCTCTTATACACATCTTATAAATGTTGAAATACATTGTTTTCTTGTCTCTCTCAATAGATTCTTTGTGCTTATGGGAAGATACATTTAAAAATTTTATACTCTATGTCTAACACAGTGCTCAATAAATATGTGATAAATGGGTGAATGAGTGGTTGAATGTGTAACTAGCCTAAGTTCCTAAGGTAAGATAAAAATAAACGTAATAGTTGGAAAATGGATGAGTCACTTTGGAAAGCAATTCTTCAAAATGTTAAACAAAAAGTTTCCATATGACCCAACAAATCTACTCTTAGGTGTATATTCAAGGAAAATAAAAACATATATCCATAACAAACTTCACAAATGTTCATAGTACCAGCATTTTATATAATATCCCCAAAGTTAAAGCAATGAAAATGCCCACCAACTGAATGGATACACAAAATATGATATATCCATACAATAGATTATTTTTTAGCAATAAAAAGAAATAAAATACTGACACATGTTACAACAGGTATGAGTCCTGAAAACATTATGCTAGATGAAAGAAGCCAGACAAAAAAATTCACATATTATATAATCGCATGTATATGAAATGTCTAAATGTCCAGAATAGGCATAGAAACAGCAGATTAGTAGTTGTGACAAGGGTAAAAAGGAATGAGGAGCAATTGCTAATGGATACAGGATTCTTTCTGGAGTGATGAAATATTTTATAATTAGCTAGGGGTTACAGTTGCACAACTCTGTGACAATACTGAAAACCACTCAACTGTATACTTTTAAAGGGTAAATTTATAGCATATGAACTATCTCAAAAAAGCCATTATTAGGAAATGAGCACAATAATGAGAATTCTCTCTTTTTGGTCCAGATTTTTAATCAAGGGCTTAATCTTTGAAATCAGAACACAACTCTGTTGCCAAAAACTTTTAATCTTCTACATTGATCAATTACACAATTATGAAAATGTTGGAACATTAAAAGATCATTCTAAATTAACCCCTTCCTCACCTTATAGGAAATAAAACTGAGGTCTAAGAAGGATAGATGACTTAAACAAGGTTATATATATAGTAGTGAAACCAGGGAAGACACACACTCAGTCTAATGATTCAACTTTTTTCTTAGCTGAATTTACATTTTCCTTCCTGAAATTCCTAGGATTTTTTTAATTTAAGAGAAAAATTACATTAAAAAGAAGAAGACAGACCTATTTATCTTTCATATTGTCTAATAACTATTACTAGATTGTAGGAAATATTTTAAAAGGGGTTAAGAAAATAAACTATGGCATCTTTCTGCTTCTTTCAATGAGAAAAGGCAACTATTAGTACTTAGAGGTTTTACTCTTGAAAGATAATACAACATAAGAATTCATCATAATAGTTAAGGAAAACAACAAAGACTACTCTTTCCTCAAGGGAATGGAAATAGACACTTAGCAGAGATGTTAAGTATGTGGAAATTTATACCTGATCCTTCAGGGAGATGTCAAATTTAATTCAGAGGAAAATGTCTCTCAAGTATTTTCGAAAGTTCCCTTTTGAGACCCATTTTTTGGTGGCCTTTGTATGATAATGGCAAATATAGGTGCAAACTACTGTGGTTTTTTTTTTTGGTACTTACTCGGGAGATTCTCTATAATAGCAAATATTTTCTTTAAAAGTTCATATTTGCTCTTTTTACTAAGAAGCCTAGGCTTCCCTTGTGGCTCAGCTGGTAAAGAATCTGCCCACAGTGCGGGAGACCTGGGTTCAATCCCTGGGTTGGGAAGATCCCCTGGAGAAGGGAAAGGCTACCCACACTTCAGTATTCTGGCCTGGAGAATTCCAGGCACTGTACAGTCCTTGGGGTCACAAAGAGTCGGACATGACTGAGTGACTTTCACTTCACTTCACTGATCTTCCCAGGTGGCGCTAGTGGTAAAGAACCTGCCTGCCAATGCAGTCACAGGAGACTCAGGTTCACTCCCTGGGTCAGGAAGATCCCCTGGCGGAGGGCATGGCAATCCACTCCAGTATTCTTGCCTAGAGAATCCTATGGACAGAGAAGCCTGGGGGGCTGCAGTCCACAGGGTCTCAAAGAGTCAGACATGACTGAAGCTATGTAGCACACCAAGAAGCAACTTTTAAATGGGGGAATCTTTCATTTGTTTCCATCAAGGAGGAAAAGATATATCATTGATATATGATTTTTAGAAAAACCGTCATTCAATGCTGACCTTCAGAAGCTTATACAAAAAATTATCAGACAACTTACAACCAGAGGGTAGCTCAGTGATTGTGGAGTCCAGTATTTTCCTGACTCTGTCCACATGTGTCTGCAGATGGAATTTCAGAGGAAGTATTGGGAGTTGGGGGAGAGGAATGGCAGGGGAAAGATAACCATAAGAACAAACACTGATACATGCTCAATTTAGTTTAGGAAAGTCTGGGTTAATGAATAAATATTAATGAGCACCAAGTATGTATCAGACTTTCTACTAGATGCTAGAGCGAAGCATGTTTTTGCCAGGATTTCTTAGAGCCTCAAACATGCTAATGTTTTTACTAAGATGACCATATGTAGTTTGCCTGGACAATTTACCACTGTTTTTTCCAGCATCACTAGCACCTCCTTTTCATTCCTGTCGTCTTACCCATGACTCTCTAAGTTTGAGTGGTATACAGATTTTTCCTAAACTTACATGACCAATGAAATACTTGTATCTACATTCCTAAAGCCATCTCTTAGAACAGCAGTCTACAAACATGGTGACCTACTCCATTCTCTCCATTGATAACTGAGGAAACTAGGACCAGAGATCTGAAGCCTAGGATACCTGGCTCCTATCTCTGATGTGCTTTCCAATACATTGTAGATTGCCACAGATAAAACAATCAACATGAAGCTGAAAAGTCTTATTATTAGATAACAGGTATTATGTACTTTCTCCAATTAAAAAAACAAATCGCCCAATTTACATACCAATTCCAACTTAAATAGAGTTCAACTCAAGTATTTTCTAAGATCATAACTATAAAATTAACCAAAAATGGAATCAATAAGAAAACATTATTTGTAGTCAACTCTTAAAGTTTATAAGTCAAGTTTATCATTTCCTATTCTCTGCATTTCTTCTACTCTCTCTAATAAATATAAGGTAACTGATTTCTTTGTATCTTCAAAGCCTAATTGTCCTCAGATGTGTTTGGAGCCAGGGTAGAGGGGAGAGGGAGAAGCAGCTAGTTTTATCAACCAACAACTTTTGAGTACAAAGAGTTATGCTGTATTATTTCCTCCCCTTTATGGTTCCCAGTTTTGTTTTTTTTTTAAAGTAAGGTTGCTACTTTCATGGGCTATTTGATATCTATGACTACTCTAAAGAGATTAAATTACAATATAAATCGCTTATTCTTTCTGAGTTTCTACAAGCTTTTTAACAAAGGCTATTTTCTGATTCTGGTTCTACCAAAAGTTTTGACTCTAGAAAAAAAACAATGCAAAAAAAAATCCATCCTTAAAAATCAGTTATTCACATCTGGGGTCACATTTGGCCATTCCTATTTCTCGCTAACTGTTAGGCATTTTAGGTAATTTAGCTAGCTCTTTTAGAGAAGAGGGAGTAAAGGATTATAGAAACTTTAAAAAGAAAGCTTAGGAGCTAAGACATATTAATAGCCTTTTCTTAGGGAGCAAACAGTAGAAAATACTAGTTAAAATAGAGTTTAAACTTCTGGGAAATTCATCTCTGTATATTTTTTTTGCCCATGACCAAGAAATGAGAGTTAATAATAAAAATAATCTTAGTCAGACAAGATAACCAGTCAAGCAAATGGAAAGAAAATTACAAGGTGATGAAGGCAGAGAGCATTTTTCGAGAGAATATGTTCTTGGATTTGTAGCTGGTGACATGAGAGAGAGGTGACAGAACAGCCTTCTCATAATCAGCTTGGAGGTTTTGACTGTGTTGCGGAACTGTGAGAATACAGCACTCTCTAGTGTGATTGGAAAAAGAAGGCTTGCCCATGATACTTTATCATTTGAAATAAACTTATTAATAATCTTAGTCAGACAAGATAACCAGTCAAGCAAATGGAAAGAAAATTACAAGGTGATGAAGGCAGAAGAGCATTTTTCGAGAGAATATGTTCTTGGATTTGTAGCTGGTGACATGAGAGAAAGGTGACAGGACAGCCTTCTCATAATCAGATTGGAGGTTTTGACTGTGTTGCAGAACTGTGAGAATACAGCACTCTCTACTGTGATTGGAAAAAGAAGGCTTGCCCATGATACTTTGAAATAAACTTATTCAAGTCTAACTACTGTGCTCAATTAAAACCACCTGATTAAAGAAAAATAAAAGAATACAGGTATTGATCACATCAAACGTTTTCATTGAGAAGCTGACAAGGACATGCATACAGTTTTATCACGGCTGATCTCAGAAGCTTTCCTGTGTATGAGAAACAGAACTACAGGCCTTTTTGTATAAGTTCCTGTATATCTTGTCCATGCTGTTCTCAAAGATGGGTCGGTGGGATTTTCCTTTATAAGAGGCTGCCCTGTTGGACCAGTATTCNGGACATGCATACAGTTTTATCACGGCTGATCTCAGAAGCTTTCCTGTGTATGAGAAACAGAACTACAGGCCTTTTTGTATAAGTTCCTGTATATCTTGTCCATGCTGTTCTCAAAGATGGGTCGGTGGGATTTTCCTTTATAAGAGGCTGCCCTGTTGGACCAGTATTCCCCATCATCCAAATGGAGAGTGCCACGTGGCCGTTGAAATGAGCTATAGAAAAGGATATAAAAGATTAAAACAATAATGAAGCAAAATGAGAGGTGGGATATATAAATTAAATATTTACTAAGTACTTTATAGGCTTGATAACACTTTTTTGTTAGAAATGAAATACTGACTTTTTAAAAGGCTACGTTTATTTTTTAAATAGATAAGACCTCTCAGGCATGTTAGATGTGCCATGTAAATAAAACTCTATGTCCTTGCTATTATATTTTACAAATATTTAATTCATCTATTTGGAATCTCAATCCACAGAAAACAATTTCTTCCCTGACTTATCCAGTCTCATGATTTTACAGTACTTGTGAATTGTGAAACAGGAACTCTTGAAGCTGGATATCTGTGAAAAGAATTTGTTATTTCACCTGGAGTCAATCTGCCACATGAACACAATAAAAGTGTGGTCATGAAAAAAGGCACAAAGTGGCTGTGTTATCATCCTCAGAGCCTGACACAGTGTTGATGAGGATGTAAAATAATGAGAATACTTATACACTTTGCAAAACCATTTGGCTTGACTCAGTAAGGTTACATACACAACTCTAGCCAACCCCCTGGCTCCTAAGGATCCCAGAAAAATTCTTGCATGTGTGTACCAGAAGATATGTGCCAACATGTTCATAATCACACATTTTGTAATAGAAATAAGAACAGTAAGCAATTTAAATATCCATTTATGTTAGAACAAAAAATTGAGCTGTGGTAAGTACATACAGTGGTATAATATGCAGCAGGGAAGATTAAAGATCTACGGCTACATGCATCAACATAGATGAAACTGAAAAATCAATTCAGTGGAAAAAAGAGAACTTCAAACAATAAACAGTTAAAATTACATTTATGTAGAATAGTTTAAAACAAGGAAAATTAAATAATTCATTGCTTAAGGGTAGAAGGGTAGATACATGTGTGGTATAACTATAAAGAAAAAAGAGAAGGGTTATCAGAAAAATCACAATAGCAGTTATTTCTATGGAAAGAGGTGCACCTTGTTCAGGGCATAAGGTTGTGTTCTATTTCTTAAGTTGGGTGATAAGTAAATGGGCACTCCTTTTATTGCTGTTGCTATTTAGGACACACAAGTCTTAAGTATATACCTCCGTTAGAGTTGACATATTTGATAACAGCATTAAAAAAATCACTTCTGTAAATTGTGTTAAGAGGTGTCTCTATCTCCTGATGGCTTTGCTAAAATGGGATTTTACCTCATATATTCCAGCAATCTTACTAGATATTCTATCAAACTTTCTTTACACCTGGTACCACCTTTCACATTGGAAAATTCTGAAAATGATAACATGATTAACCTTACTTTTACTTTGTCCATTCAGTTTCAGAGAGGTAATTAACACAATTTCTAATAATGTTAGTATAATCTTAAAATTTCAGCAATATGTGAACCGTGAACTCCCTGATGTTCAAGCTGGTTTTAGAACAGGCAGAGGAACCAGAGATCAAATTGCCAACATCCGCTGGATCATGGAAAAAGCAAGAGAGTTCCAGAAAAACATCTATTTCTGCTTTATTGACTATGCCAAAGCCTTTGACTGTGTGGATCACAATAAACTGTGGAAAATTCTGAAAGAGATGGGAATACCAGACCACCTAACCTGCCTCTTGAGAAATCTGTATGCAGGTCAGGAAGCAACAGTTAGAACTGGACATGGAACAACAGACTGGTTCCAAATAGGAAAAGGAGTACGTCAAGGCTGTATATTGTCTCCCTGCTTATTTAACTTATATGCAGAGTACATCATGAGAAACGCTGGACTGGAAGAAACACAAGCTGGAATCAAGATTGCCGGGAGAAATATCAATAACCTCAGATATGCTGATGACACCACCCTTATGGCAGAAAGTGAGGAGGAGCTAAAAAGCCTCTTGATGAAAGTGAAGGAGGAGAGCGAAAAAGTTGGCTTAAAGCTCAACATTCAGAAAACGAAGATCATGGCATCCGGTCCCATCACTTCATGGGAAATAGATGGGGAAACAGTGGAAACAGTGTCAGACTTTATTTTTTTGGGCTCCAAAATCACTGCAGATGGTGACTGCAGCCATGAAATTAAAAGACGCTTACTCCTTGGAAGAAAAGTTATGACCAACCTGGATAGTATATTCAAAAGCAGAGACATTACTTTGCCGACTAAAGTCCGCCTAGTCAAGGCTATGGTTTTTCCAGTGGTCATGTATGGATGTGAGAGTTGGACTGTGAAGAAGGCTGATCACCGAAGAATCGATGCTTTTGCACTGTGATGTTGGAGAAGACTCTTGAGAGTCCCTTGGACTGCAAGGAGATCCAACCAGTCCATTCTGAAGGAGATCAACCCTGGGTGTTCTTTGGAAGGAATGATGCTAAAGCTGAAACTCCAGTACTTTGGCCACCTCATGCGAAGAGTTGACTCATTAGAAAAGACTCTGATGCTGGGAGGGATTGGGGCCAGGAGGAGAAGGGGACGACCGAGGATGAGATGGCTGGATGGCATCATGGACTCGATGGACGTGAGTTTGAGTGAACTCCGGGAGATGGTGATGGACAGGGAGGCCTGGCGTGCTGTGATTCATGGGGTCGCAAAGAGTTGGACACGACTGAGTGACTGAACTGAACTGAACTGAACTGAGGAAATCAGACTGGCAGTGAACAGGTGGTGATTAAGTGGGAAATAAGATCGAAGAACAAATAACTAACTGACATCTTATCTTATTCTGGCAGAAACAGCCACTTAGATAAGAGTCTAGACTCTGCTTTCCCATCTAGAATGTCTTGATGAAAAGTAAGGGGTCTATAAATAATGAGATCAGGTTGCCTTTTGAGTTTACCAGTCCCTGTTCTAACTCTGTTTACTGAGGAAAATGAAAGAATTTCCAGTTTGGATGACTTTTACCTCTTACACCTTTCTTTTTTTTTCAAATCCTCAAGTAATGAAAGGAACTGGCCTTGTGGGTAAGAGAGATGAGACTGGTGTGGTTACTGCATTTATTCTCACTAGATTGTGCTGGTGAACTACAGTCACTTGGAAAACTTATTTAAAAAAATTTATAAGCCTAGGCTGTTCTCTGAAGATTTTGGCCAAATAAATCAAGGAAGGCTTGGACGTGTGTATTTAGAATTATTTCCTTGAGATTCTGATACAGTCCTTGATGAAGAACTATGGAGTGAATAAGTGTAGTTTCTAAATGCACCTATCTGAAAGAAAAGTAATCTCTAGAAGAGTTGGAGTTTGATAAATGCTAGGTACTTCCATCAGCTCCCTCCTTTCCAACAATATTAGCCTTGACTTTTTCTTTGCCCCTGTGATTGAGAAGTTAAAAAAACATTATCGGAAATATCTATTGGCTTGAACAATAACTCCTTTTCCTTCCAACCACTAATCATTCAGTGGCACTCCAGAAGTTTTAGAGATTTGCTCATGGCGAAGTCACTTCATCTGTAGAGGCTGAGGCTTTAAGGATTTTGCACCTTCTCTTATGATCATTAGGTCAACAGATGTTTGTTAGCAACAGGGTCTTCCTAACTGCAGTAATAGTAACTCATGAGCCTTTTTTGGTGTCAGCTGCAGGACAGACTCTTGCAGTGTGTCTGTTAGATTTGCTGATCCCTGGCATAAGCAGATGAGAGCTTTAAAACCCATGAAGTTAGTAACAGTACAGAGGGGAATTGTTTTAATAATTTAGTTTCAGTAGTCTTAGGACCTCATTATCCATTTGATTAACAATCTAGAGGAATTCTGGAGACAGATTGTAGTTTCAACAGGCAGTGGAAACATTCTTGATGTGTGAGTTATGAGTCTTTTAAAAATAATTTGTTTTTAATTGAGTTATGAGTCTTAATAGCCATATATATTACATGTTGGGACCCATGTTTTTTTGTGAAATATATGATACTAAAGAAAGGAAAGGTTTCACATACAAGTATTTGCTTTATATCCACCTGTTTGGAAACAGTTAACATAAAACCACAAGTGGGCCGTAGACCAGACATGGCCCTTGGATATGTTTCGTTTAGTTGACACACTGAGTCCACATTTAAAATTTAGGAGACTCATGCAGAAGTCTGCAATTCAGGCTTCTCCAAAAACCAAATCTGGTCCCCCTTGCCCATCCTACTCTTTGGTCAAGATGCAGGGCCACCCCTTTGATATAGGGCATGTGTTCTTGGGTTTACTGGCCTCACCTGGCTTTTTCACTTACTCAGTTCACCAGCTTTTCCTCCATAAGCATTTAAGTTTCCAATTTTTGTTTTATAGTTTATTTTGATAAATATTTCAAGGTTTTAAAGACAATCTAAGTAGTCATCGATTTCATATTTTGAAAGGATCTCTTAAGAATGGGATTGAATTTTTTGAATTAGAATTTTTAAGTTAATTGTGGTGGTTTCACACTGAATAAGTCTCAGAGACACACAAGATTATGAGAGAGAGGGCAGGGAGAGTTTGCAGAAGAGCAACTGCCCAAGAAAATGCTGAGCGTATTTTTATTGGTAACTTATCTTGTAATCTTTAACTAAGAGCAGTAAAGCAAGACAAAGACCAGAATTTTGGGATTGTGGAAGCTTCCTCCTGGAGGTCTGGAGGTAATCACATGAGAATCATCAAGAAAAGTCTTTGAAGATAAGGTGTGTGGGGGGGTCATTTTGCATGCAGATAGCATCTGGCTAATGGCACCCCACCCCAGTACTCTTGCCTGGAAAATCCAATGGGCAGAGTAGCCTGGTGGGCTGCAGTCCATGGGGTCGCTAACAGTCGGACAGACTGAGCGACTTCACTTTCACTTTTCTCTTTCATGCATTGGAGAAGGAAATGGCAACCCACTCCAGTATTCTTGCCTGGAGAATCCCAGGGATGGGGGAGCCTGGTGGGCTGCCGTCTTTGGGGTCACACAGAGTCGGACACGACTGAAGTGACTTAGCAGCAGCAATGCAGATAAGGTGGGGGGGTCATTTTGCATGCAGATAGCATCTGGCTAATGCAGATAAGGTGGGGGGGTTCATTTTGCATGCAGATAGCATCTGGCTAATGCTGACCTGTCTTAAGTTGGGGTGAATCAGGGAAGAGCAAGCAAGGAGGAGAGAATGAGTAAGATTAAATTCCAGGAGACATTTCTGAGAAAGTAGTAAAACATGGTTCCCACATTTGGTTTTTTGAAAGAAAAAGAAAAAGTTTTCTGTCTGCATGTTCATATAGAGAATAATATTCCCACTGGACTGTCTGTAAACCTTATGAGTTTACTCATGGTCATCCTTGGACAGGTTATGCATGCTCCAGATAATATATATTTCTGCCTCAGCATTGTTCCTAAAATATGCAGTTGATTTAGTAGCTAAATGAAACCCAGACCCCCTGCATTGGGAGCTCAAGTCTTAGCCACTGGACCACTAGGGAAGGCCCAGAGGAGGAGCATATTAAAGAGAAAGAAGGTGGACAGGGGGATGAGGAGGGCGCTCCCATTTATTTACCTTCTGAGTTATATGTTTCAGTTCAGAGAATCTATTGCACGATTTTAATTTCACTTTAAAACTAGGTTAACTGTGTATATTAGAAATGGTTTTCCCTGTTTTACAGGATAACCTCACACCGCTGTTACTTGCTATAATTGAAAAGAGAGAACAAATGGTGGAGTTTTTAGTAAAGAAAGGAGCAAATATACATGCGGTTGATAATTTGAAAAGGTACAGTTGTTCTTTTTCTTTTTAAAAACCTTAGTGCTGTTCTAGGGTGGTAATACCGAGAGTAAATGAATAAGAAGATTTGTTTGTGATCAACACATCATCACTTAGGTAGAAAATCAATTTTTCTGACTGAGAATTATGAACAACAATATATAGCAGGAATATATAGCAGGATTCTTATTCCTTTATAATAGTGACTGATATCATACGCAACCTGTCTTTTTTGTTTTTTGGTCCATCTTATAGTAGCTGAGGGATTTCATATTAGTTTTATTAGCTTTATAAAATATTGATTCTGCTTTTTAGTTTACCTTATGACAGTATTGAATTTCTTAATTCTTTTAAATAGTTATTTAACCTATACTTTGTATATATATATATATATTTAAAAGATGCATACTAAACATAAAGGACTTGATTTTGTCTTCTGGATGACTCTTTGCATTAAATTACTTTCTTTGAAGAATGCTGATGTTATTAGTTTGCACAAGAGTCAGATACAACTTAACGACTAAACAACAGCAACTAAAAAGTCATTATTAATCACTGTCACCAGATCCTGTGGGCTCATCAGTTTTTATCCTTTTTCATTTCTAGTACATTTTGATGTTTTCATTTTTAATGCAACTAGAAGGAAGAAAGACAGCTTTAATCGGATAAACAGTTCCTTTAACAAAGACAAGTCAGAGGTAGATGGTACAGATGAAAATGATGGGCTTTAGATTCAAACTGGGGTCAATTCCTAGCTTTCCTGCCTGTTAGGGTTATGACCCTAACATTACTTATCACTGGGCACATTACTTATCATCAGCAAATAAGTTTCCTGATACAAAAGGCGAATAGTAATGCATCTTTCAAAGTTGGCTATGTGTGAGAAAGATTTTATATATCGTTTTTTCATTTAGTGCCTAGCACATGCTTGTCAACGTCATTAACTGCCACCATAACTATTTTTATTCCCATTATTGTTAATATTTTTGTTTTAAACCTGCAAGTAGCCTTTCCTTAACCCAACCTCCAGCTGACTTTGAAGCCTAATATATCAGACTAAGGAGGAAATGGGGAATTCATCCCTTAAATAGTCACCTGGCTCAGATAAGTGACCTCAACATTGTTTTTTGTCCATCAAGGACTTTATTATTTTTTTTTATAAAAACATTTGTTTANCCAACCTCCAGCTGACTTTGAAGCCTAATATATCAGACTAAGGAGGAAATGGGGAATTCATCCCTTAAATAGTCACTTGGCTCAGATAAGTGACCTCAACATTGTTTTTTGTCCATCAAGGACTTTATTTTTTTTTTATAAAAACATTTGTTTATTTATTGATTTGGCTCTGTGGGGTCCTAGATGTGGGGACTTTCAGTCACACCATGTATGATCAAGTTCCCTGACCAGAGATGGAACCTGGGCCCCCTGCATTGGCAGCCTGGAGTCTTATCCACTGGCCCATGAGGGAAGTCCCCATCAGGGACTTTTGAAATAGTAACTGCTGCTGTGTGCCATCCCAGTGGGACAGGAGGCCTCTTTTCCATCCCTTCATTTTAGCCTTGGAGGTAATTTACAGAGATGACCCCGAGCCTATAAATGGTCAGTTCTTCGTAGAAAGGCAAGATGTTAATTTGGTAAAGCGTATCAAATTAGTTGTTTAAGTAAGTTAACTCAACTTCCTGAGGCTGAAGTCATCTCTCTGTTGTTTTAGAACAGCCCTCATGCTTGCGGTCAATTATGGATCAGCAAATGTAGTTGGTCTTCTTCTTCAACAAGGTGTTGACATCTTTTCTCAAGATGTTTTCGGATGGACTGCAGAAGACTATGCTGTTATTAGTGGCTTTAATATGTAAGTGTTCCATTAAAACGCCAGTTATCACTAAACTGCAGCCAAAAATAATTTTAACTGTTATTAATACCTGACCAGTGAGAGTTCCAGTTTGGTGCAGGCAGTTTGGGAATGGTGGTGAGATGTTCCCCCTCATCAGCTGAAAGCCAAGCAAAGGCCGATTAGTTACATGTGGCTGTGGGTTCGGGATTCTTTATCTCAGGACATGCAGACCTTGATCCTTAGAGAGCCTAACATTAGCCATTTCATTCCCAGTATAACCTCTCTGTATGGGGTACAAATAGTGTCACAGTTGTGATATTTCTAACTAGTTATTTGGGTCTTGAAATATTCAGTTCAGCAGCAAATCCTGTGTTTTCCCTTGAGGACTTGCCTCTCTATATGCTACTACTGCTTGAATGTTCCAAGAACCCCGCGGATTCCCTAAGATCAATGAGACAGTCCTCTTCCACACGTCATTTGGAAGGAAAAAAATATCTCATTCTCATCATTCTGTTGCTTGTATTGATTCTACTGCTGCAGCACTGCTACTACAACTAGTCTTGACAGGGTCTCCTTGGCAGCTGATCTGGAGTCTGGATGTGGCTCTATAAAGACCTTTAATAAAATCATTTTAAAAGAAAAAAAAAAAGAAACTCGTCCTGCAGTCGACTTACAACTGACCTTTACTCCCAGGCTGCCTCTGCGGGTCCAGGTTCCCCAGTCTTCACGGTGATGCACACGTCAACTTCAGAGTCACAGTTTCTTTGTTCTCGGGTGTATGCTTGTAGCTCAAGTCACTGTTGCAAAGCACCAGCACCCAGTTCTGGCAGCTGGGCCTCCTAGCTTCCCCCCCACACTCAGCAGCCTTATGTGGAGCCTATGTGTAAGCCTAGATCTTCATGATGAGGTGCAGTTGAGGCTCTTATTTATCTTTTCTGCTAGCAGATATCAGTGGGGACCATTTTAGGCTGTCAGAGAGGTTAAAGTCCTCCTGCAGGGATTGAGCAGACTTCCTTTTCCCCTTGGTTTCTAGACCTGAACCTCAAGGCGGCTTTCTGTCCTGTGGGGGCATCTTTTCTTAGGTCATAGGTTCCCCGTCATCCTTCCTAGGGTAGTGGGTGCTGGCTTGCCTGAGATTCCAAAATTATGGTTGGCCCTTCGTGGGATCTGTTTCCTGTAATAATGAAAATCTTCCAAAGGATTTATATCTGCCTCCACCTTAAATGTTTTCAGAGTCTGCCTCATAAGGAACCCATTCACCAGAAATCCCTAAATCTCAAGTAAGATAGTTGAATTCAGAGAGGTAAGCCCTGTCTAGGACTTGCCAGTATCTACTGTAGGAGTAGGAATATGTCTTCCAAGTGAATTGGAGACGATCATGGAGATTAAGCATCATTGTCAGAAAGGTCTGCTGGTTCAGAGTTTGAACAGGTAGAGAAGGAAGGGTAGTGGTCCAGGGCAGGTCTTGATTATGATTAGCTCTTGGTGTGATTAGCTGCAGTGATGGGGGCTAATTATGTTATCCAATGTAGTGAGTTCATATTTTATAAATAAATTAAGGAGCACATTATATAAGAGCTGAGATTCCCTAAATTACAGACCACAAAGAATAGTTAATCACCAGAATTAATAACAGTTTTGTGCAACCCTTGAATGTTAAACGTATGAAAAAAACACACATTGGGTTTTACTTGGAATTCCAAAGTAGTTCCAGCAATAAAGTTCAAGAACAAAATATTCCAATCTTTTGACTGTTTCTCCAAGCATTTGGGGGGCATATTAGCTCATTAAATCTTCTTAATCCCCTTGTGAAATAAGGCAGTAAGATCCCAGTTGTGTAGAGAAAGACTTTGAAGTGAAGAGAAGCAACTTAACCAGGAACAAAGAGCAGCTGGTTCCGGAGCCAGGATTTCCAAATTGGAGAGAGTTTTCATATGCCAGGCTAAATCTGGTTAATTACCGGAGCTATACTGCCCTCAGTTCATGACTACTTCATCTTCCTTGTCTTTCTCCTTTAAATACATGCTAGATAAAAGTTTGTAGAACTTAGAAACTTGAAATGTATGGGACAATTGAAGTTTTGATACCATCTCTGACCTTGTCTGATATGATCTAAGAATTTGATAGTTGTTTTTCATATTAGTGTTAAAATATTATTTATTACATTTTTAATGCATAGCATTCGCCAAATGATTTCTGAATATAAAGAAGAGAGACCTAAAACTCCTTTTGAAAATAGCAACCCAGGTATGTCATCTGCTAAAGAGTTACTCTTGGTGATTCTACCATAGAAAAAGGAGGAGTGAGGAAGTTTCATAAATACATGCTAGATAAAAGTTTGTAGAACTTAGAAACTTGAAATGTATGGGACAATTGAAGTTTTGATACCATCTCTGACCTTGTCTGATATGATCTAAGAATTTGATAGTTGTTTTTCATATTAGTGTTAAAATATTATTTATTACATTTTTAATGCATAGCATTCGCCAAATGATTTCTGAATATAAAGAAGAGAGACCTAAAACTCCTTTTGAAAATAGCAACCCAGGTATGTCATCTGCTAAAGAGTTACTCTTGGTGATTCTACCATAGAAAAAGGAGGAGTGAGGAAGTTTCAATAATGAAAGAACTATAAAAAAAGTTAGTGTAAATTGCATGTGTATTTTATTTTTAAAATTAATTTCTTAATAGTCTAGTATTCAGAATTGTTTAAGAAGTTAAGTGTAGGTAATTTAAAATCAGAGACAGTATTGTCCAAAAAGAAAGGCATGTATTTAATATTGCCCTACATTAGATCTCTGTATAAATAAGAAAAAAAAATTAAGTTAGTATGATGTATATTTCATCTATAATCATAGCAAATTGGATTTCTTATAAAAGTGAACTTTAACTTTTACAAATGGTTTATATTTAGTGAATGAATAGTTATTACTGTGTAGTGATTAGTCTCACTAAAAAAGTTACCAGCATTAAAACTGGGAACCTCAATAATCCCTTCCTGGTAGGCTAAGAAATGATAAACAATAAGAACTGCAAAGCTGAGCCAGTGTGCAGCATGCCGGTGAGAGATTACTTTTGAAAGACACTTACCAATAGTACAGAAGGCAGAAAAGCAATGCCTGGTCGAGAACCAGTTATTTTGCCTATTGTTGTACCAACAAAGTTTCTATTGCCAACTTCATTCCTTACAGATCCAAAAAGAGTGAGATAGGTTGACTTTATTAGGACCAAATGTTTACTTCTGTGTTGGATTATTGTCATGACAGTATAGTTTTGAAAGAACAAGATGTTCTCTTGCCATCAGTTAAAAGATTATCATAATAGATATTCAAATAGATGAACTTGGGACTCTGCAGTTTCTAATAAAAGCACTAAAAATGCTTCACATGAACGAAAACAGTGTTAGGTCCCCTCATGGTGGCATTTAGCACGTTGAACAAGCTGTCTGAGGACACCTTTAACTTAGTAAACCTCTGTCTAATCAAAGGGTGGCTCAGTAGTTAGTAAAGAATCTGCCTGCCAATGCAGGAGTTATGAATTTGATCCGTGGGTCAGGAATATCCCCTGGAGAAGGAAATGGCAAACCACTGCAGTATTGCCTGGGAAATCCCATGGACAGAAGAGCTTGGTGAGCTATAGTCCATGGGGGTCACAAGAGCTGGGCACGACTTGGTGACGAAACATACAGTTCCATCAAAGAACTGTAGGTTGGTTTAGTATGTCAGAGGAGATACAGAGATGACATAGAGTCTTGGTTTTCAATATGCTCAAAATAGAATAGAGTTGTCCCTGGTTGCTTTCTGTATTTTTCTAAACAAAATTTTCAAAGAAAGCATGCTTATTTATTTGTTCATTTGTTCACTAAACAGATAACTGTCAAATGTCTTGTATGTGTAAGCATTGTTCTGATGTCACAGAGTGCAAACATTTAAAAATCGCTCCCCCTGCCCTCCAGGCTCGAGCTACCAGGACTCCTCTCCCCGTAAAGTCGCTGCATGTGAGCCATTCCTCCAGCATCAGCTCAAGTGACATGTGTGAAGTGTTGTCCAACAGCACCAGAGTCCATCACCCCCTCCTTCCTTCCATCCCTCCCCTTGTTCATCAGCTTCGGATCTGATGATGTATGCCTTCCCACCTGAAGAAGCATGATTTCTGTCAACATTTGTCATGTAATGGGGAGGACTGATATAATGATATCCCTCACTAGTACACAGGACTGTTTGGACCATCCTGCTCTGTGTGGTTCAGATACTCTTGAGCAGTGGAAGGACATAGTCTCAAGAGACTCTTTTTAAATATATTTAAAACCTTTTTTAAAAGTTCAGCTTCTGTGTACCCTACTGCCTGCTCACCACTACAAGTCTAGTCCCCATCCTCACCACCCAGTTGACCCCCTTTACCCATTTGCCTTCCCTCACCTCCCTTTCAAGAGATTATTCTTTCTAAATCTGGAATCACTACATCTTTCATACTTCTCTTGCATCTGGAAAGAGGGCCAGGAAGACTTTGTTTCCTATGTTTTACCACGCTCTGAAGTTCAGTGCCTGTAGACCAAGCTTCCCTATGAGAGGGCATTTCCTGAACTGAAGAGCGAGAGAAGTTGTGTTATGTCCCAGCAAGACACCTGTAGGCTCTGTTCACTGCTCCAAGCAATGAAGTCCAGAAATAGTGTGCTGTTTAAGCATGCTATTGCAGTTTATAGTACTGATTCTATTAATGGTGTAATATAACTTTCTGTCATTNCAAGCTTCCCTATGAGAGGGCATTTCCTGAACTGAAGAGCGAGAGAAGGTGTGTTGTGTCCCAGCAAGACACCTGTAGGCTCTGTTCACTGCTCCAAGCAATGAGGTCCAGAGATAGTGTGCTGTTTAAGCATGCTGTTGTCAGTTTATGGTACTGATTCTATTAATGGTGTAATATAACTTTCTGTCAGTCTTCTAGAGTTTGGTTAGGATTATGGTCATTGTAAACAGCCCTTCTTTCTTCTTTTTTTTTGTTTTGCATTTGAAGATATAAAGGAGAGGAGTGATTCTTAGGCATTAATGGCCTGCGAGTGTAATACAATCACTATTCCCTCTAGTGGGGTCTCCAGGTGTTGTCCCAAAGGAATACTTTTAAACAGAGCATCAGTCTTGAGGTTTTAATATTCTATACTTTTCTTTTGTTGATTTTAAATGTGTCTTACTTTTTTCTTTAATAGTGGATGAGAGTTCTGAAGAAAACTCTTTAAGCAGGTAGTATTTTATGGATGTTTTAAAATTGTATGTTTAAGTAAGGGAACACGGAGAAGAGAAACTAATGTTTGTTGAACGTTCTCCTCTGGGTTAGACACTGCATTATGTGCTTAACATTTGTGACCTCATTGAGTCATCACAGCAGCTTTGTAAAGTAACTGTTTCCTACTTTTACTTCATTAGCCAACTGTGGTTCAGGAGGTTGATGAATTGACCCGTGATTCCATGGTTAAAATGAGTTGACCTGTGATTTGACAGCTGGCCTGCCTGTTTCCCATGCCCACTCTTGTGTCCTTCAGCAAAGATTGAGAAGTACCCACGTAGCATATAAACTAAAGATATAATGTAGTTCTTTAACTTGTGTCCATTTTAAGTTTTAGACATTGTGGGGAACTCCTGTACTCCCTTTAGAGTAAAGGGGAGAAGTGGGGCCTTCTCAATAAGTGTTTCCCCTGCTGAAGAACCAAGATTGCCATTTTTGATGGACCCAGGTTAGTCTCTGAACCAGGGACAGACAATGGAGAAGGAGCAGCATATCCTTCCGCTCTGTGTTAAGTCATCAGGTTTATTCCAGTTTGGGGAAACAAAAGTTATGTCAGTCCATCATTTGGATTTTAAGTTCACCGATTAGGGCTTGGTGTAAACAAATTATTTTCAGGCTTTGCCAGTATATCGGCTGTTACTCTTTGTTACAGAAACTAAGAATGAGCCTTAACTAGATATTTCATAGATTGGGAAAGATAGAAGCAGAAACAGGTGTAACTAAAGACTGTTTTGGAGACTTCCCTGGGGGTGCAGTGGTTAAGACGGTTAGTAAGACTTCTCCTTTCATGTTGTGGGTTCAATCCCTGGTTGGGGGAGCTAAGATCCCACATGCCTTGGGGCCAAAAAGCCAAAATATAAAACAGAAGCAACATGGCAACAAATTCAATAAAGACTTTAAAAATGGTCCACGTCAAAATATGTTTTTTAAAAAAATGTTTTCACTCATTTTTGTTGTCTTTTTTTGCTGTAAAGGTTTTCCAGCAAACCTGGTGATGATTTATGGCTTACATCAAATGATGAAGTCTTAGATTTTGAAACCAAGGTAAAATGTTCTGTTGTGAAGTTAGTTTTTGTGCTCTGAATTTAGTTTTATGTAGCATTTACTCTTTAAAATTCAGCAGTGGTGTCCCTCTCACTGTTTTAAATTTGCAGTGGAAAATTAGAGCAAACTATTTTATAAACATATGAGTAGTTGATTTTGTTTTTTTTTACTTTGGTAAATTTGAAAGGTGGGGTGAAGAAAAAAACGGGCTGAAAAATACATAGTGATGGAAAAATTGTATTGGGAAAAGCTTTCCCACAGTGGAGGAAATACGAAATTTGGTCAAGGATAGAGTGTCTTACTGTGAATTTTAAACCATAAGGACATGACTTATGTAATACTCATAATGATATCTTTAGTGGACATAATTCCTTATTGTAATGACCATGGAATATTCCTGGAGCCTTTCAGTTCCAGAACTATATAGCCTATATCATCTAGTTTCCACTCCCCACCCCCCCACCCCAGACACT
>SJYX01023291.1:6626-55977 GCA_006410675.1 Oreotragus oreotragus | reverse complement strand
CCCAGACACTTTATTTTGGTTTTTTAGATTTGTTAAGAGGGTAGTTTTTTTAATTTATTTTTTTCTCTGTTTTGTTTTGGCTCTGAATTAAGACTAAAATAATTGTTGATATGATGGAGATTTAGAAATTAAAACTGTTTCTCAAAATCCATATTATAAAGGGATTACACTATGTTTTCTAAAGCCTTCTGTTAGGATATTCCCAACTCTTCATCTCATTGAAGAATACATGTTTTGCCTAAAATAATAACCAGCTGTAGGAGCAGAGACTTTTAATAACTGTAAGATAAAACTTACCACGTCAGATTTATTTTTCTATTTTATAGTTTTTAAAAAACCTACTCAAAGTCCTTGTGTCACATTCTGAAACTTCAGAATTCAGAGATTTTGTATTATTCTCATTTAAATACTCATAGACCCTGTATCAGTATAAGTAAGTGAAGTTCAGGAGACAGTTGTGTATCTCCTGGAGCATGTAGCATAGGTCATGAATGTAAGAGCCATTTTAATAGTTTTTGAATGTGAATTAGTGAAGAGACAAATGGAATTGTATATAATGTTACAGGTAATATAGTATACATAATATATCTCTTAAATCTGAATTCTGAAAATATGACTTATTTTTATATTCCCTTTTTAATATTTAGGATGTAGAAGTTCACTTGAGTTGTGTTGAGGAACGAAGTCCTGCATAGCATGGAAATAAATAAGAAATCTGTGATGAGAAAAAGATTACACTATATTTTTCAGTGTCCTCCAATTGTGAGCTGAGAATTTCAGATTAAAAGTTGTTGACCTTCTTTTTAGCCCCATCTTGTGTTCTATTAAATATTTCTTTTCAAGCCATACATTCTCCTCAGAATTCTGAAACCAGCTCTGTCACTTAGCAGCTATGGGATCTTGGCAAAGCCTGTCTTAACTGGGTTCACAGTAGACAGTTTTTTAAAGTAGGGTATTTTCTTCAAAAGGAATTAGGAAATCTTCATGCAACTCATTACTAACATTAATTTTAGCAGAGTATCTCTGAGAGCCTTCCAGAGAAGTATGTGGATTGTTTATCTGGAGCTGTTGGTCCAAGAGGAGAAAAGACATTAAATGGGCAAGTAGAGGGTAAGAACTGTATTTTATAGAAAAGTCATTTGACAAAACATTGAATTAAAATGGGATTGCTGATACGTTCTAATCACCAAAGAAAATCACCTGTCAGAGACATAGTGAGGAAAAAGAGGAGGAGGGAGATTATGTATCTTATCAGGTTTCAGCCACAGATTACACTGAGAATCCAGTTTAAGGACTCAGTTATCCTAGACTTCCTTCACAGTCCAGTGTTTAAGACTCTGTCCGGTTAAGACTCTCCAGTGCAAGGGGTGCAGATTTGATCCCTGGTAAGGGAACTAAGATTCCATGTGACATATGACCCCCCCAAAAATTATTAGTTCTGTTTCAAGATACTGTATAGCCTAGGGAAGGTCAAGAAATAAGAGGCAAGAGGGAATGAAGGATGAGTGAGGCAGAGGGTACAGGGAGGAAATGAAGGAAAGGAAGCACAGGTCTGTGGGGGAAGGGGGCAATAAGTAATGAAGGTCTCTAGATAAAGGGAGAGTATTTGATATGGACGATGCATTTGAAGTGAGCTTCCAGCACCAAAACTTGTCAGAGAAGAACAGCAAAGTTTTCCCCCTCTTCCTGTTTTCCTCATTGTTAGGAAGGCATTCAGGATTGCGGTCCCTGGGCGTGCAGAGCTCTGTGGAGGAGCACCGGCATAGGTGCTCAGCTGTAAATGTTTGCAAATTGGTGTCATACGAAATGTTGCTGCTTTATAGGATGGTGTCACATAGGCCAACAAAAGAGAACTAGAAAGAAGGAGCGAGCAGGGGGCGTGATAGGGAGATCAAGTAACCTATAGCCTGATAGTCCACTGGAAAGTTTCCAACTTGTAATGCGGTTTCACTCTGGGGGGGAGCGTTAGAGTGAGGAAGTTGAGGCTAAGATTTCAGGAGAATAAATTAAGTGACGTCTCTGTTAGCTCAGTTGGTAAAGAATCCACCTGCGATGCAGGAGACCCTGGTTTGATTCCTAGGTCAGGAAGATCCTCTGGAAAAGGGATAGGCCACCCACTCCAGTATTCTCTGGCTTCCCTTGTGGCTCAGCTGGTAAAGAATCTGCCTGCAATGGAGGAGACCTGAGTTCAATTCCTGGGTTGGGAAGATCCCCTGGAAAGAGAAAGGCTTACCCACTCCAGTATTCTAGACTAGAGAATTGGACATGACTGAGTGACTTTCACTTTCACTTTTGATGTAGAAGCAGACTCCGTATAGACCAGAGTTTCTCAAAGTTTAATTAGTCGCTTTTGGACCTTGTGTGAAGTGCACATGCTGAACAGGAGGTCTGAGAATCTGTTTCTGACAAGCTCTCTGAGTAGCAAGGGTGTAGCCTTGCATTTAGAGAAATCTGGAAGAACATTGGATAGTACAGGACATAACAGGATCAAGGAAAAGCATTATTATGTTTTTCTTTCTGAGTGTGTCTATAGCCAGAGGGAAGCAAAAAGTCGAAGTCACAATTAAAGGTGTAAGATACCGTTGCTAAGCAAAGAGGGAAAAAGAAGTGTGGGGGGGGATGATCCATAGAAAGAATGTAAAGGGGGAAGAATTAAGACCACAGATCCAGAGATTACTACCCTTTGGATAGGAGAGAATCTACTGAAAGGACGAAGGGAGGAAAGTGGGCCTTAGGGAGGTGAGTTT
Source organism: Oreotragus oreotragus (assembly GCA_006410675.1). Lineage (NCBI taxonomy): Eukaryota > Metazoa > Chordata > Mammalia > Artiodactyla > Bovidae > Oreotragus > Oreotragus oreotragus. The sequence continues at coordinate 53,230 of SJYX01023291.1, read as the reverse complement.
GGAGTTGATGAGGAAACTTGAGAGAACTCCTTCTAAATGGCTTCAGTGTATTTGCACTGAAAAGAGANTTGCTGCTTTATAGGATGGTGTCACATAGGCCAACAAAAGAGAACTAGAAAGAAGGAGCGAGCAGGGGGCGTGATAGGGAGATCAAGTAACCTATAGCCTGATAGTCCACTGGAAAGTTTCCAACTTGTAATGCGGTTTCACTCTGGGGGGGAGCGTTAGAGTGAGGAAGTTGAGGCTAAGATTTCAGGAGAATAAATTAAGTGACGTCTCTGTTAGCTCAGTTGGTAAAGAATCCACCTGCGATGCAGGAGACCCTGGTTTGATTCCTAGGTCAGGAAGATCCTCTGGAAAAGGGATAGGCCACCCACTCCAGTATTCTCTGGCTTCCCTTGTGGCTCAGCTGGTAAAGAATCTGCCTGCAATGGAGGAGACCTGAGTTCAATTCCTGGGTTGGGAAGATCCCCTGGAAAGAGAAAGGCTTACCCACTCCAGTATTCTAGACTAGAGAATTGGACATGACTGAGTGACTTTCACTTTCACTTTTGATGTAGAAGCAGACTCCGTATAGACCAGAGTTTCTCAAAGTTTAATTAGTCGCTTTTGGACCTTGTGTGAAGTGCACATGCTGAACAGGAGGTCTGAGAATCTGTTTCTGACAAGCTCTCTGAGTAGCAAGGGTGTAGCCTTGCATTTAGAGAAATCTGGAAGAACATTGGATAGTACAGGACATAACAGGATCAAGGAAAAGCATTATTATGTTTTTCTTTCTGAGTGTGTCTATAGCCAGAGGGAAGCAAAAAGTCGAAGTCACAATTAAAGGTGTAAGATACCGTTGCTAAGCAAAGAGGGAAAAAGAAGTGTGGGGGGGGATGATCCATAGAAAGAATGTAAAGGGGGAAGAATTAAGACCACAGATCCAGAGATTACTACCCTTTGGATAGGAGAGAATCTACTGAAAGGACGAAGGGAGGAAAGTGGGCCTTAGGAAGGTGAGTTTGGAGTTGATGAGGAAACTTGAGAGAACTCCTTCTAAATGGCTTCAGTGTATTTGCACTGAAAAGAGAGAAGATCATTGCTGCTCCAGAGAATACTGGAGGTGGGAGGGGGTGCTAGATGTGGGGGAAACTCCAGCCACTCCAAGTAATTCTTAGGCATCAAAGATATGTGTTGTATCTGTATTTGTTATTCAAATTAGATTAATGTGAATATGGAGACAACTGACTTTTTTCTTTTTAAGACAGCTGATTTTTTGAAAGTTGTTTTATAGAAATCCTTTGAAACATTAGCTTGATGTATCAAACCAAACTAAGTTTTGAAACAAAACAGGTTAATAGGGTTCATTCCCTAAATGCTAGAAATATTTTCAATAAGTACTATACTGATTTTAAAACATGCAAGATTTTCAATATCTAATAATTCTGTGGCAATTAAATTTATTATTTCCTTTTTGATAATTGTATTTCAATATTGCAGATTTATTATACATTATCTCCTAGATGTGTTTTATATACCTTCTTCCGTGAGTGGATTGAGAAACTTTAAGATGGCCCAACTAGAGGAGCCAAGACATGTAGACATACAGTAGCCCACATGGATATGGAAAAATAATGAATATTTTTATGAGCCATTTTTCTACAAGTGTATCTCCCGGGTAATCAGTTCCTTACTCTTTCTCTGATGAGAATATACCTTCTGGTGAACTGTCATCCCAGTGTGTACTTCTTAAATGACTGGGCAGATTGAAGAACATGATAAATACTTGTAGTATAATGGTGTCAATGATAGCTGCTAAATTGCATTCAAGATATACTGGTGCATTTTACCATCAGCTTTCCTGTTTATCTCTTGGGGTCATGGTTTGCTCCTCTGATGAAGACCACTTTTCTCCTCATCAGTCAGCATGTTCACATTGGTCTGTGTGCACTTTAATATTTTATAAAGTCATTGAAAACCTAATGTTACTTTTGAAATCTTAACTGCATGTTTTGTTAAACCTGTATTTCTATTTTTTCTTCACTATCCATTGTGGATTCCTATGTCTGTTTTGCTGGTGTCCTAACATACCCCGAAAATCAAGACACTAAAACCAAATAATATTCACTGCCAATGCTGAGTGCGAGGATTCTGCTGAGTCCTAACTCTGCCTGGATGTACAGCTGGCTTTCATGTTTACATGAAACTGACTCTGTGTCCCTTTTGCCTTTTAGATTATCCTGGGAAATATCCTAATGTGAAGGTAAAAACGTTTATGTTTTTATCTTGAATTATGAACTGTGGATTGTATCATATGTACATTATTTATTAATCAACTTGTTTCCAAACCCATTCAGCCTGCAGTCTTAGTGAAAGATTCTGTTCCTAGTAAAACAGTCGGAATGAGAGATTTACAAACATCCAGTTCAGGTAAATTTTGCAATACACACTTAACTCTGGAAAGAGGGACACTGAAATATTTGAAATGCTAAGTCTTCATAGTCCTAACTTCTTTTTGCAAATTTAATTGAAGGATTTGATATACATAATCCAAATGTTATTGTTGGTATCCGTGTTTTAAAAAAAAAAAAGATAGGTACAAGCATAAAAACAAGAAATTTTTAAAACGTAAGCTTGAACTCAGTATGTTTTCATGTATGTTTTGATTCCCTGAAGTTCTCAGTTTGGAACCTCTATGCTTCTCAGAAATTAATTATTATTATTATTTATTAATTATTCTCAGAGATTAATTATTAGACTCCAAGATTTTTCCATTGCCCCAAAATGCTTACTTGATCTCTGACCTTTACCTAGAGTAAAGCTTCACTTGCTAATATGTCAGTTGTATTTCAGCTTATAATTATTTCATTTTAGTATTGTTATCAGATGTTTTGGTTAGCAGACAGTGTGTGTGTGTGTGTATGTGTGTTTGTGTATGTGAGTTTATGGTGTCTTTGATTATTGAAAGTAGGGGAAGTAATCATACTTTAATGACTATTTGATGACATAATATTTTAAAACAGTGATTCTGAAAGTTTTTGGCTTTAGGATCCTTTTATACTTTTAATACTTAACATTTATTGAGAATTCCAAGGAGCTTTTGTTTTTGTCTATTGATGTTCACTCTATTGGAGTTCAGTTCTGTCGCTCAGTCATGTCTAGCTCTTTGCGACCCTGTGGACTGCAGTACACCAGGCTTCCCTGTCCATCACCAACACCTGGAGCTTACGCAAACTCGTGTCTGTCGAATTGGTGGTGCCATCCAACCATCTCATCCTCTGTCTTCCCCTTCTCCTCCAGCCTTCAATCTTTCCCAGCATCAGGGTCTTTTCCAATGAATTGGTTCTTCATATCAGATGGCCAAAGGATTGGAGTTTCAGCTTCAGCATCAGTCTTTCCAATGAATATTCAGGACTGATTTCTGTTAGAATTGACTGGTTTGATCTCCTTGCAGTCCAAGGGACTCTCAAGAGTCTTTTCCAACACCACAGTTCAAAAGCATCAATTTTTGGTACTCAGCTTTCTTTATAGTCCAACTCTCACATCCATATATGACTACTAGAAAAATCAGAGCTTTAACTAGATGGACCGATACTGGCAAAAAAATGTCTCTGCTTTTTAATGTGCTGTCTAGGTTGGTCATAACTTTTCTTCCAAGGAACAAGCATCTTTTAATTTCATGGCTACAGTTACCATCTGCAGTGATTTTGGAGTCCAAGAAAATTAAGCCTGTCACTGTCTCCATTGTTTCCCCATCTTTTTGCCAGGAAGTGATGGGACCAGATGCCATGATCTTAGTTTTCTGAATGTTGAGTTTGAAGCCAACTCATTCACTCTCCACTTTCACTTTCATCAAGAGGCCCTTTAGTTCTTCTTCGCTTTCTACCATAAGGGTGGTGTCATCTGCATATCTGAGGTTATTGATATTTCTCCCAGCAATCTTAATTCCAGCTTGTGCTTCATCCAGCCCAGCATTTTGCTTGATGTACTTTGCATACAAGTTAAATAAGCAGGGTGACAATATACAGCCTTAACGTACTCCTTTCCCTATTTGGAATCAGTCTGTTGTTCCATGTCCAGTTCTAATTGTTGCTTCTTGACCTGTATACAGATGTCTCAGGAGGCAGGTCAGGCAGTCTGATATTTCCATCTCTTTAAGACTTTTCCAGTTTGTTGTGATCCACACAGTCAAAAGCTTTAGCATAGTCAATAAAGCAGAAGAAGATGTTTTTCTGAAACTCTCTTGCTTTTTTGATGATCCAATGGATGTTGGCAATTTGATCTCTGGTTCCTCTGCCTTTTCGAAATCCAGCGTGAACATCTGGAATTTCACAGTTCACGTATTGCTGACCTGGCCTGGAAAATTTTGAGCATTACTTTACTAGCATGTGAGACGAGTGCAATTGTGCGATAGTTTGAGCATTCTTTGGTATTGCCTTTCTTTGGGGTTGTAATGAAAACTGACCTTTTCCAGTCCTGTGGCCACTGCTGAGTTTTCCAAATTTTCACAGCATCATCTTTTAGGATTTGAAATAGCTCAACTGGAATTCCATCACCTCCACTCTAGCTTTTTTTGTAGTGATGCTTCCTAAGGCCCACTTGACTTCGCATTCCATTATGTCTTGCCCTAGGAGAGTGATCACACCATGGTGCTTCTCTGGGTCATGAAGATCTTTTTTTGTACAGTTCTTCTGTGTATTCTTGCCATCTCTTCTTAATATCTTCGCTTTTAGGTCCATACCATTTCTATCCTTTATTGTGCTCATCTTTGCATGAAATGGTCCCTTAGTATCTCTGATTTTCTTGAAGAGATCTCTAGTCTTTCCCATTCTATTGTTTTCCTCTATTTCTTTGCATTGATCACTGAGGAAGGCTTTCTTTTCTCTCCTGATATTCTTTGGAACTCTGCATTCAAATGGGTATATCTTTCCTTTTCTCCTTTGCCTTTAGTTTATCTTCTTTTCTCAGCTATTTGTAAGGACTCCTCAGGCAACCATTTTGCCTTTTTGCATTTCTTCTTGGGGATGGTCTTAGTTACTGCCTCCTGTACAATGTCACGAACCTCCATCTATAGTTCTTCAGGCACTCTGTCTATCAGATCTAATCCCTTGGAATCTATTTGTCACTTCTATTGTATAATCCTAAGGGATTTGATTTAGGTCATACCTGAATGGTCTAGTGGTTTTCTCTAGTTTCTTCAATTTTAGTTGGAATTTGGCAATAAGGAGTTCATGATCTGAGCCACAATCAGCTCCCGTCTTCTTTTTGCTGACTATATAGAGCTTCTCTATCTTTGGCTGCAAAGAATATAATCAATCTGATTTCGGTGTTGACTATCTGGTGATGTCCATGTGTAGAGTCTTCTTTTGTGCTGTTAGAAGAGGGTCTTTGCAATGGCTAGTGGTTTCTCTTGGCAAAGCTCTGTTAGTCTTTGCCCTGCTTCATTTTGTACTGCAAGGCCAAATTTGCCTGTTACTCCAGGTATCTCTTGACTTTCTACTTTTGAGTTCCAGTCCCTTACAATGAAAAGGACATCATTTTTAGGTGTTAGTTCTGGAAGGTTTTGTAGGTCTTCATAGAACTGTTCAACTTCAGCTTCTTCAGCATTAGTAGGGCATAGACTTGGATTACTGTGATATTGAATGGTTTGCCTCGGAAACGAAGAGAGATCATTCTGTTGTTTTTGAGATTGCATCCAAGTACTGCATTTCAGACTCTCTTGTTGAATACGATGGCTACTCCATTTCTTTTAAGGGATTCTTGCCCACTGTAGTAGATATAATGGTCATCTGTGTTAAATTCACCCATTCTACTCCATTTTATTCACTGATTTCTAAAATGGTGATGTGCACTCTTGCCATCTCCTGTTTGACCACTTCCCATTTGCCTTGATTCATGGGCCTAACTTTCCAGGTTCCTATGCAGTATTGCTCTTTACAGCATCAGAGTTTACTTCCATCACCAGTCCCATCCACAACTGGGTATTGTTTTTGCTTTGGCTCCATCTCTTCATTCTTTCTGGAGTTATTTCTCCACTGATCTCCAGTAGCATATTGGGCACCTACCGACCTGGGAAGTTCATCTTTCAGTGTCCTGTCTTTGTGTCTTTTCATACTGTTCATGAGGCTCTCAAGGTAAGAATACTGAAGTGGCTTGTCATTCCCTTCTCCAGTGGACCACATTTTGTCAGAAGACTCCACCATGACCGCCTGTCTTGAGTGGCCATACACTGGTTGGCTCAATTTCATTGAATTAGACAAGGCTATGTCCATGTGATCAGTTTGGTTAGTTTTCTGTGATTGTGGTTTTCATTCTATCTGCCCTCTGATAGAGAAGGATAAGAGGCTTATGGATGCTTCCAGATGGGAAAGACTGACTGAAGATCTTGTTCTGATGGGCAGGACCACCCTCAGTCAGTCTTTCATCCAATTTTCTGTTGGCGGGCGGGGCTGTGTTCCCGCTCTGTTTTTTGACCTAGAGGCCAACCTATGGTAGAGATAGTGAAGATAATGGTGACGACTTTCGAAAGGTCCCATGCTTGCACTGTTGTTCTCGGTGTCCCCATGATCACTGCAGCAGGCCACTGCCGACCCACGCCTCCACCAGACACTCGTGGAAGATGAAACTAAACACATAAAGCACGGTACACACAATCCTAATGGCTGATTCCATTAGTCATTAGAGTTTTGCTGTCACATATGCTGTCTCTGAAGAACTCCACTGTGCACTCAGAACAGAGTGAGAATGGAAGTGACGTTTAGTGTTATTGTGAAAATAGTTTTGACGTCTTAGACCCCTGACCCAGTGGGTCTGTGGACTTCAGGGATTCTCAGGGCACACTTGGGAACCATCATTTGAAACCATTGACGTGGTGGATGTGAAATGATAAAGGGGCCCTTGTGCTGACACAAGATTTAAAGTTTTACTCTTACATTTCTTGCTTGTTTCTTTGATGTCTCTTAAGACATTAAGACCTGGCAGTTTCTTTTTTTTTTAAAAGCAAATATTTCCGTGTTGTGTTCATTTTTGCCTCATGGTGCTCTGTGCTCTTTGGATCCAGTGTGGTCCTAGCCTTATCCTATTTTCACGTGGAAACAATTAGTGACCCACAAAGCTATGATTTCCTATATAAGTTTATGATGTTTATTCAAGGCTTAAAAAGTCAGTTCTGAAGATACTGATAATTTGAGGAAGACCATCTCATTGTAATTTCAGCAGTTGGTGGTGGTGTTCAGTCGCTAATCATGTCCAACTCTTTGTGACCCCGTTGACTGCAGCACACTAGGCCTCCCTGTGCCTCACCGTCTCCCGGAGTTTGCCTAAGTTCACATCTATTGAATCAGCGATGCTATAAAACCATCTCATCCTCTGCTTCCCCCTTCTCCTCCTGCTGTCAATCTTTCCCAGCATCAGGGTCTTTTCCAGTGAATCAGCATCAGCTCTTCACATCAGTTTCAGCATCAGTTCATCCAATGAGCATTCAGTGTTGATTTCTCTTAGGATTAACAGGTTTGATCTCTTTGCTGTCCCAGGAGCTCTCAAGAGTCTTCTCCAGCACCACAGTTTGAAAGAATCAGTTCTTTGGTGCTCAGCCTTCTTTATGGTCTAACTCTCACCTCTGTACATGATACTGAAAAAACCATGCCGTTGGCTGTATGGACCTTTGTCAACAAAGTGATGTCTTTGCTTTTTGATGTTGTCTAGGTTTGTACCATTAATTAAAGTAGTACTATTCATTAAAAGTGTTTTTAAAAACCATGGTCTCTAGAGCATACAGTATTGTAAGGCATAATTAAATGTAAAATAAGTTAGACATATTTTGTTAATAAAATATTTGTATGTTGAAAGCAAATAATTATTAGTAAAGTTCTTATGGAATACAGACTATGTAATAGAAATTGAGTGAATCAGAGTAAATAATACTAGAAAATTAAAAAATCAGAATAAATGAGATACACTAGTTAACGTCTCGTCATGACAGTGACATAAGCTGTGAAGGACTAGTGAGTCTGAGGGGAGCGGAGGACTTGGAACTGATTCTCTGAAGAAAGACTTTACCCAAGTTAGTCAGAGTTGTATTCTTACTCACATTCTAATAAATGGAGACTTTGTTCTCACATTTTTCAGATTTGGCTTCTACTGCTTTGAGCCTCAGTGTTGAGACTTGTCAGAGAGCTGGGCATTTGAAAGCTGATGATCAGTGTCCATTGATGTCACAGTCAATGACCAAAAATCAATCAACATGCACAGAATTTGGGCAGATGACCGGCACAGATAAAGTAAAGAAGAATATTGCGGTGATGTTTCTGGTAGGGAATTCCACGCTCCATGACCTGTGCCAGTCTCAGCTGCCAGAAAACAGAGAAAGCAAACAAGGTAATGCAGAGGCCCAGAGCACTCAGCCGTGTGCCACCTGGGCATGGCCTTCCCATCATTCTGACGGTTCCAAATTAGAGATTTTGTGGCAAAATCTACCTTGTGCTGACTCCTTTCATGGAACCTACAGCCAATACCAATAAATACCTCTTAGCAAGATGTTTGCATTCTCCCTCTGACTGTAGTAATACAATGAATAATAAAGAGAGTTAGGAGAAAGTAAGTTCATTTTGGCTAGTATTTAGCATACACCTGAGAGTGAGTAGCAGGATTATGTTTAGGACTCTGGGACCAGTTGGGAGACCTAGGCAGACAGACATTGCCTTCTCAAAACGTGACTTTGTAGCGATATTTTTATATAGCTCTAAATTCTTATTAGTTATCATTATATTCAGTATAACTGCAAAAGCAGCTCTGAAACCAAGTATTTCTTGTGTTTTCTATGACTTCATATATTTTAGAATTGGCTTTCCCAGTGGTAATGGGATTCATGGGAAATTTGCTACATAGTACCTCCTTCTCAGCTCTGTCCACATAATATCAACTTGTTTTATTATTTGTAATGAATTCAGAGTTCACGAGGGATGTTGGTTTGAAGGAGTGCTGTATCATTTAAAAGCAGTATACAGAAGATCAATTCTGCTTCTACTAGAATGCCCAGTCTATTAAGTAACCATGTCTAATAACGTGTTGTCCATAAATACTAATTAATATAGTGCCTTTAATCAGTCATGTGGTCAGGGCTGTAGTAAGAAATCATACACTGTTTCTTTTTACACTCCTGTAGTTTTTTTGTTTCTATCATCACCTTTGCATTTACAAAAGATTCTCAGTTATCTCCTAGAATAGTGACTGCAAGGTCTAAACTCAAAGTGTTTGTCTTTTTTTTTTTTTTTTAAATCTATACAACTGAGTCATTTGCTCTTGTTTCTCTGTGAACTTGGTAAGTCCAGGAAACACAGATTCAAATAAAATGGCTACACGAGTCCCTCCAACCCTGGATGGTGTGAAATAGGAAAACTACAGAATAAATAGAAGCAACTTCAGTTCATGTTGTTTCTCTTCTCAGTCGATAGCTTTTATAAAATAACAAGGAGAATCTCCCCCTTCAGAGTTCCAGTTCAGTTCAGTTCAGTCGCTAGGTCATATCCGACTCTTTGCAACTCCATGAATCACAGCAAACCAGGCCTCCCTGTTCATCACCATCTCTCATAGTTCACTCAGATTCACATCCATTGAGTCCAAGATGCCATCCAGCCATCTCATCCTCGGTCGTTCCCTTCTCCTCCTGCCCCCAATCCCTCCCAGCATCAGAGTCTTTTCCAATGAGTCAACACTTCTCATGAGGTGGCCAGAGTACTGGAGTTTCAGCTTCAGCATCATTCCTTCCAAAGAAATCCCAGCACTGATCTTTAGGATGGACTGATTGGATCTCCTTGCAGTCCAAAGGACTCCCAAGAGTCTTCTCCAACACCACAGTTCGAAAGCATCAATTCTTCGGTGCTCAGTCTTCTTCACAGTCCAACTCTCACATCCATACATGACCACTGGAAAAACCACAGCCTTGACTAGACGGACCTTAGTCGGCAATGTAATGTCTCTGCTCTTGAATATGCCATCTAGGTTGGTCATAACTTTTCTTCCAAGGAGTAAGCGTCTTTTAATTTCATGGCTGCAGTCACCATCTGCAGTGATTTTGGAGCCCCAAAAAATAAAGTCTGACAGTTTCCACTGTTTCCCCATCAGAGTCCCAGGATTTATACATTTATTGGTTTCTTAAAGATTTATTCTTTACTGGACCCTGAAAGTTTTATATCCTAAATATTTCTGGAAACCCTCCCACAGTTCAGGCCTGCATCACCTTTTTCCCCACTGTTGATGCCTTCAGAGTCACCTTCCTTGGTGTGTGTGCTCTTCAGTTTCCTCCCTCCCTTGGCGTTTAGTCACCAGTCTCAGAAGCACACGTGACCATGAGGCACTCTGAGTCACATTAATGTCTAGACCTCTTAAAGCGCCATCGATGCTCTCATGATCTGCCTTCTGCCTGACTCTCCATCTCTCTCTTTCTGTCCTTTGCCCTGGAATTCTGAACTGCTGTTGAGGCCCCCCTCACCTGTTCCTGTTGTTGTACAGTCGCTCAGTCATGTCTGACTCTGTGACCCATGGACTGCAGCACACCAGGCTTCCCTGTCCTTCACCATCTCCCGGAGCTTGCACAAACTCATGTTTATGGAGTCGGTGATGCCATCCAACCATCTCATCCTCTGTCATCCCCTTCTCCTCCTGACTTCAGTCTTTCCAGTGAGTCAGTTCTTCACATCAGGTGTCCAAAGTAGTGGAGCTTTAGTATCAGCGTAAGTCCTTCCAGTGAATATTCAGAACTGATTTCCTTTAGGATTGACTGGTTGGGTCTCCTTGCAGTCCAAGGGACTCTCAAGAGTCTACTCCAACACCACAGTGAAAAGCATCAGTTCTTTGGCGTTCAGTCTTCTTTATAGTCCAACTCTCACATCCATACATGACTACTGGAAAAACCACAGCTTTGACTAGACAGACCTTTGTCGGCAAAGTAATGTCTCTGGTTTTGAATGTGCTGTCAAAGTTTGTCATACCTTTTCTTCCAAGGAGCAAGCGTCTTTTAATTTCATGGCTGCAGTCACCATCTGCATTGATTTACGAGCCCAAGAAAAGAAAGCCTGTCACCGTTTCCCTTGTTTCCCCATCTTTTTGCCATGAAGTGGTGGGGCCAGATGCCATGATCTCCGGTAGTCCCTGTCCCTGTACTTTGACAAATACCTACCCTGTCGTGCATGTGTTTCTCTCCCCATCTTGCTGCAGCCTTAAGTGCTCTCCCTCTCCTGCCCTCTGTTCCCTTGAAGTCTCCGCTCAGGCATTATCTCCAGAAAAGCCATCCCTGACACCTTTTATCTACATTTTTCTTTAAACTCTGGTATCTATTACTGAGCAGAAACCCGAGAAATAATTATTGAATAAAAGAAATAAAGACTGTTTATACTAAGGTGATTTTTTAAAATTTATTTCTTTATTGAAGAATAAATGCTTTATAGAATTTTTTGTTTTCTGTCAGACATCAGCATGAATCAGCCATAGGTATGCGTATATCCCCTCCCTTTTGAACCTCCCTCCCATCTCCCTCCCCATCCCACCCCTCTAGGTTGATACAGAGCCCCTGTTTGAGTTTCCTGAGCCCTACAGCAAATTCCCACTGGCTGTTTATACCAAGGTGATTTTTAAGAGCTTGTCCTCTGCAGCTTAGGAGCCAAGAGGATTGACATGTGAAGAAATACTTTACAGTTCAGATGTGTGTCTATCACTAGGAAAATCTCGAAAGATACACTAGAAAAATCTTTAAAGTACTAAGGTAGCTACAAGGAAAGAGATACCTTTTTATCTGGGGAAAGATAGCTGTAATCAAAGACAATTTCACAAAGCAGGTTGAGTCTTAAAAGATGAAAAGTAACTTGTCAAAAGAGTACAGGGAAGCATTTCAGATTAAGGAACTGATAAAAGCATGAAAAGGAAGAGGAATTTTGTAAACCATGAGTAACGTTGCAGTTGAAGCTTGGCATGTTGTTAAAAAGGTACTGTTATGAAGTAGAGGAGAGAATGTATTGTGACTTTATATGTCTGTCCTGTATTTTGAAATTTTGTTTGGTTTCTGATTGTTTTGTTCACTGATGTTTGGATGAATCTGTGACTGAATCTTTGAGCTGTTTGTGTANTTGGCATGTTGTTAAAAAGGTACTGTTATGAAGTAGAGGAGAGAATGTATTGTGACTTTATATGTCTGTCCTGTATTTTGAAATTTTGTTTGGTTTCTGATTGTTTTGTTCACTGATGTTTGGATGAATCTGTGACTGAATCTTTGAGCTGTTTGTGTACCTGTAACCTGGTGACATCTGGTATTTCCCAAAGGATTTGGTTGAAATTTTTAGATCATTGGAAGTATTTCTTAAAGAAGTAGATATTCAGCTGAAGATTAAGATTGACTTAATCTGTCATTTGATACAATGTTTTAGATCTATGTTTTAAATGAAGATTATGTCTTTTATCTAAACATTCTAAGTAATTTTAACTGAACATACAGATTTGTTAGCAGAACTAGACTTGGAAATGATATCAGAGGAAGCACAAGAAAAACTTGATGGAGATGAAAATAACCATTCACAGGTATGGAAAACTGTAAATATTTCAATTTCTGGTTTAATACTGTATGAGAAAATGTGTATCAAACAAGGCAAATTAGAATGGAAAGATAAGTTAAAACCCATCAAAAATGAGTTAAAGCAGAAGTTTGGTGAAATTTTTGAGAAATACAAAATTACCATTTGTCCTGAGAAAGATTCACTATGTGATAACCCTAGAAAAAGAGTAAACAAAAAGGAAATAGCTCCTAATATGACAAATAAAATACTTGATTGTGAGGTAAAAGATGCATTTGGAGTATCTGTGTCTCTAGTATTCCAAGCATTTCCTGAACAAAAAGAACCCGGTTCAGTTCAGTCGCTCAGTCATGTCCAACTCTTTGCGAACCCATGAATCGCAGCACGCCAGGCCTCCCTCATGTCCATCGAGTCCTTGATGCCATCCAGCGATCTCATCCCCAGTCGTCCCCTTCTCCTCCTGCCCCCAATCCCTCCCAGCATCAGAGTCTTTTCCAATGAGTCAACTCTTCACATGAGGTGGCCAGAGTACTGGAGTTTCAGCTTCAGCATCGTTCCTTCCAAAGAAATCCCAGGGTTGATCTCCTTCAGAATGGACTGGTTGGATCTCCTTGCAGTCCAAGGGACTCTCAAGAGTCTTCTCCAACACCACAGTTCAAAAGCATCAATTCTTCAGTGCTCAGCTTTCTTCACAGTCCAACTCTCACATCCATACATGACCACAGGAAAAACCATAGCCTTGACTAGACGGACCTTAGTCGGCAAAGTAATGTCTCTGCTTTTGAATATACTATCTAGGTTGGTCATAACTTTTCTTCCAAGGAGTAAGCGTCTTTTAATTTCATGGCTGCAGTCACCATCTGCAGTGATTTTGGAGCCCCCAAAAATAAAGTCTGACACTGTTTCCACTGTTTCCCCATCTATTTCCCATGAAGTGATGGGACCGGATGCCATGATCTTCGTTTTCTGAATGTTGAGCTTTAAGCCAACTTTTTCACTCTCCTCTTTCACTTTCATCAAGAGGCTTTTTAGCTCCTCCTCACTTTCTGCCATAAGGGTGGTGTCATCAGCATATCTGAGGTTATTGATATTTCTCCCGGCAATCTTGATTCCAGCTTGTGTTTCTTCCAGTCCAGCGTTTCTCATGATGTACTCTGCATATAAGTTAAATAAGCAGGGAGACAATATACAGCCTTGACGTACTCCTTTTCCTATTTGGAACCAGTCTGTTGTTCCATGTCCAGTTCTAACTGTTGCTTCCTGACCTGCATACAGATTTCTCAAGAGGCAGGTTAGGTGGTCTGGTATTCCCATCTCTTTCAGAATTTTCCACAGTTTATTGTGATCCACACAGTCAAAGGCTTTGGCATAGTCAATAAAGCAGAAATAGATGTTTTTCTGGAACTCTCTTGCTTTTTCCATGATCCAGCGGATGTTGGCAATTTGATCTCTGGTTCCTCTGCCTGTTCTAAAACCAGCTTGAACATCAGGGAGTTCACGGTTCACATATTGCTGAAGCCTGGCTTGGAGAATTTTGAGCATTACTTTACTAGCGTGTGAGATGAGTGCAATTGTGCGGTAGTTTGAGCATTCTTTGGCATTGCCTTTCTTTGGAATTGGAATGAAAACTGACCTTTTCCAGTCCTGTGGCCACTGCTGAGTTTTCCAAATTTGCTGGCATATTGAGTGCAGCACTTTCACAGCATCATCTTCCAGGATTTGAAACAGCTCAACTGGAATTCCATCACCTCCACTAGCTTTGTTCTTAGTGATGCTTTCTAAGGCCCACTTGACTTCACATTCCAAGATGTCTGGCTCTAGATTAGTGATCACATCCTCATGATTATCTGGGTCGTGAAGATCTTTTCTGTACAGTTCTTCTGTGTATTCTTGCCACCTCTTCTTAATATCTTCTGCTTCTGTTAGGTCCATACCATTTCTATCCTTTATCGAGCCCATCTTTGCATGAAATGTTCCCTTGGTATCTCCAATTCTCTTGAAGAGATCTCTAGTCTTTCCCATTCTGTTGTTTTCCTCTATCTCTTTGCATTGATTGCTGAAGAAGGCTTTCTTATCTCTTCTTGCTATTCTTTGGAACTCTGCATTCAGATGCTTATATCTTTTCTTTTCTCCTTTGCTTTTCGCCTCTCTTCTTTTCAGTGCTATTTGTAAGGCTTCTCCAGACAGCCATTTTGCTTTTTTGCATTTCTTTTCCATGGGGATGGTCTTGATCCCTGTCTCCTGTACAATGTCACGAACCTCATTCCATAGTTCATCAGGAACTCTATCTATCAGATCTAGGCCCTTAAATCTATTTCTCACTTCCACCGTATAATCATAAGGGATTTGATTTAGGTCATACCTGAATAGTCTAGCGGTTTTCCCTACTTTGTTCAATTTGAGTCTGAATTTGGCAATAAGGAGTTCATGATCTGAGCCACAGTCAGCCCCTGGTCTTGTTTTTGTTGACTGTATAGAGTTTCTCCATCTTTGGCTGCATAGAATATAATCAATCTGATTTCGGTGTTGACCATCTGGTGATGTACATGTGTAGAGTCTTCTCTTGTGTTGCTGGAAGAGAGTGTTTGCTATGACCAGTGCATTTTCTTGGCAAAACTCTATTAGTCTTTGCCCTGCTTCATTCCACATTCCAAGGCCAAATTTGCCTATTATTCCAGGTGTTTCTTGACTTCCTACTTTTGCATTCCAGTCCCCTGTAATGAAAAGGACATCTTTTTTGGGTGTTAGTTCTAAAAGGTCTTGTAGGTCTTCATAAAACTGTTCAGCTTCAGCTTCTTCAGCATTACTGGCTGGGACATAGACTTGGATAACTGTGATATTGAATGGTTTGCCTTGGAAACGAACAGAGATCATTCTGTCATTTTTGAGATTGCATCCAAGTACTGCATTTCAGACTCTCTTGTTGACCATGATGGCTACTCCATTTCTTCTGAGGGATTCCTGCCCGCAGTAGTAGATGTAATGATCATCTGAGTTAAATTTACCCATTCCAGTCCATTTCTTGAAAAATTTTTCCATTGTCTATTTAACTCTGGGTCCCTGGGATATGCTTGTCGGTCATCTTCAAAGCTTTGTTTCACTGAAAATAAAGTAGGCATTGAAAATGATCAAAATAGACATTGAACACATGTTTATCAAAATTGAGGAGAGTTTTTATAATGATACAGAAAATAAAAAAGTAGCAGACCCAGTAGTTATATTTGAAGTGAAAGAAGACCAAGAGTTTGATATGTAAATGTCACAAAACATTAGGCAAAATCCTACTAATCAGAAATTAGACATCTGACAGACACATCAGTCTAGTCTGTGGCTTGTCCGCTCCGGGAAGCTGAAACACATTATTCAAATACAAAGTCGCGGTACTCCTGCTGTTGTTACAAATACTGATCAGAAAGGCAAACCAATACAGGACTGGTTCCAGAAGCCACTGCATGCGGATAATTGTAGCCTTAGTAAGGGTAAAAGCATGGAACTCGAATTAGAAGGTGGGAATTCTTCACCGAAAAGTCACAGAGCATCTCAAGTATATGTAAATGAAGAATTACAGAAGGATATGCAGAGATTTAAGAATGAAATAGACACGTTACAAGTAGAGTTGCTGGCTTTGGAAAAAGAAAATTCAACTTTCGAAAGAGGTAGAGGTTCATTTGCTCTTGCTTTGGTTTTTCTCTTAATGATCTGGTCCATTTGATTTTCCACTTATGAATAAAGTGGGGTCATCTAAATAGGTAATTGTGTAGAAATAGATTATTTCTGCCATCACAATCATAGGAATTCGGGAAACAATTTTCATGGCTTTTGTCCTTCAATCAGTCTAGTATCTAATTCTGTCTGTGTCAGTCTTTGATGTGGACTGGGAAAGTCATTTAGCTATGTACCATGTGATCTTCTGAGCCAGAATAAGCACCAAGGAAATTGCTTAAGAAGTATAATCAGCTAGGGTTTTGCAGGTTTTTTTTTTTTTCTTTAACTCTGTTGGATTAAATATGTTGTATTTCCATAGAATGGAAAGAAAGCAGTGACTGAGAGAAGGGACATAAACACATGTTCCCTCTAATCTCTTCATTGTGGTTGAATATGTGTGATCTTCTCTGCTTTCACAGTCACTGGGCACTTAGATTTCCAGAATGGCTGCTTCAGGATCTTTTTAATAACAAATACATGTACTCCCACATATGCTTTAATCACCATTCTCAGATGTTTATTTTGAGACAGACCTTTCCATTATGTTTTTTACTAAAATGTAGTAAGTTTTGACATGTGTGATTTTGTCACATAGGTTGTGTGTGTGTGTGTGTGAAAGTTGCTCAGTCGTGTCTGACTCTTGGCCAGCCCTTGGACTGTAGCCTGCCAGGCTCCTCTGTCCTTGGAATACCAGAGTGGGTAGCCGTTCCCTTCTCCAGGGGATATTCCCTACCCACATCTCCTGCATTGAAGGTGGATTCTTTAATATTTGAGCCACCAGGGAAGCCCATAGGTAGTATAAACCCTCAGCAAAAAAGAAAAAAAAATTAAGTCTTTATTTCCAAAGGAGAGAACTGAGTTTTGAGATGCTGTGAGATTTTTCTTTCTTCAGTAATAGGTTTTTAAAATTATTTGTTTGCTCTTTTGTGTAAGAGGTGCTTTGACTGAATTTGCACAATAGACAGGAAAAAAAAAAAAAAAACCTCTATGTATTCTCCTGTTTAAAAAAAAAGGAGATGAGCCCTATCCCCAACTAAGGCATTTAAAAATGCTGTGCCAAAGTCACACTTTTAACTTATCTGATTAATCTGATAAATTTGGTAATTTATCACATCCAAGGTTACAGAATTGTATCATTTCTTTTGTTGCCATAAAGTGCTAGGGATTGCCACTTTAGGCTTTGAACAAAACCTTGAACTTTTTTGAATTTTATTGCTGTTTTTGATAAATAGTGGGGTGACAGTAGGCAATTGTTTCTATACCCTCTGGCTGTAAGATTTGAAGGTTATTGCATGTGGAATTGGAAAGCATTACTTATCTTCCAGAATTCCACACTAACTAACAACTCCTCAGTTTCATTCTGCTCCTTGTGTTTTGGTAAACTTTGGTTCATATATTTTAGTGAACACCATCACTTTTTTGCTATCTCCTGGATCCAAGTGAAAAAAAGAATTGTAAAAGGCAGAGGGGAAAGAATAGCTTTAGTGCAGAGAGAAGAATGTTTCCTTTCTGTCTGTGAGGCACTAAGGTGTCACATCCTCTACATCTGGCTGTTTAAGGAAAATCCAGGTGGTAAAGACCAAAGAGGACAGATTTTGTGTCTTTGTCTTCTTATTTCTCTGTCTCCGCCAGTAGATGGGGAAGACTGAATGTGAATAATTGCATCTTATGAAGAAAGCCATTTTTTGAAATTTGGGGAATTTTGTTTCTTTTCCTCAAACAGAAAGGAGCAGATTTTACAAAAGTTTCAGTGACTAGTAAGTGGTAAAATAAGCACAAAAAGTGTTTTTATCGCTTAAATTCAGGGCAAACGCTGAGGCAAATAATAAAGTTGACAACAAAGATGTTTATAATAAAGAAGTAGCAATTGTTCTTAGCGTCAAACTTTCACTAAAGGTTCAAGAAGAGAAGAAGCACACAAGCAGTGAACTGGAAGCATCAGACAGTGACTGTGACGCTGCAGATGAGGGTGGATTGAGTCAGCAGGGGCAGAGTGGAGCGAACAGCAACCGCGAGCTTCCTGCTATGGAGAATGAAGGTTCTGATAGGTAATCCTGTATCGCTATTTAACATCAGGTCATCTGTTATTTTCCTATAAAATAATTCTAACTTGAACTAATGTTTGTGATTTACATTTTGTATTTTACTAGGGATACAGTTATTTTTAATACTCTTGTCCCTTAGCCTCACTACTAGAGTTACTTTGTTAACACACCACCATGTTACAGTATTAGAGTATTCTGGATTTGACTGCATACTTCCATGAACCAGTGTGTTGTATATTTAAATTTATTTTATGTCACTAATGAGCATCCTTTCGTTTCAGTTTGAGGACTTCTTTCAGCGTCTCGCATGAGGCGGGACTAGTGGTGATGAACTCCCTCAGGTTTGCTTTGTCTGGGACAGTTTTTATTTCTCCTTCATTCCTGAGAGACACCTTTTCTGGAAAGAGTGCTCTTGGCTGGCAGGCTTTTCTCTCCCAGCACTTTGGGTATGTCCATGGATGGAGGCGAGATTGCTGGTGGTGGTGGGAGAACCGACGAGGCATCGGTCTTTCAGCCAGGTGGTTTAAAAGTGAGCTCTCCTCCCCTGGCCAAGTATTTCTTTGGTTTCTTCTTTCGTGGTCTATGTGGCTCACATCATTTACAATCCCACCTGAATTAAGCGTGGCTTTTCTCTGTGATCTGCTGCCTGACTTATTTTTGGCCGCGCTGGGTCTTTGCCCCACGGTGCTCGGGCTTCTCAGTGTGGCGGCTTCTCTGGATGCTGAGCGTGGGCTCTGGGGTGCTGGCTTCAGTGGCTGTGGGGCACGGTTTAGTTGCCCCATGGCATGCGGGATCTTCCCTGACCAGGAATTGAACTGGTTCCCCCTGTATTGACAGGTGGACTCCGAAGCACTGGACCACCAGGGAAGTCCCTAAATTCACCATTATTATATTTAGTAGCAAATTAAAAAATACAGTGTAAATCTACTTATGACTCCCATGTCTAAGAGTCAAGGCGCTTAGCCAGTGGACTCCAGGTTTTCAGTGGAGCCCTTGAGGTTCTTCTCAGAGTCTTTCCAGATGCAGCTCTCTGCTTTCTTCCATGTATTTTGTGCTTTTCCTTCCAGGTTCCTTGGAAACAACCCAGATGCCCTGTGCCTGATGTTTGTGCTCACATTCGAATCTCCAAGTAGAATGATTTTCTCCCTTTTCTCTTTCTCATGACCTCCTTTCTTCACTTCTTCTGTAAATCCTTCCTTATTCCACTTATGACTTTCATATGTCAACTCTTGCATATCATATTGTATCATAATTGTATATCTGTGTTTGAAGGAAGAATTTGTTTCTTGCATATGGTTGGTACTTCATAACTGTTTTCAGAGTTAATCAATGACTTAAGATGGATAAGAGTTGGAATTTTACAAGAATTTTTTTTTGTTCTTTATCAATTGAATTATTAGAAAACATTGGCTTTTTTGTGAATTTTTTAAAAGTAGCGACCCTGGTGTGCACAGGAAGAAAGCAAAGAAAAAGAACAATGCCAAACAGACACCAGAAGACTGTGCGATTGCACCAATATTTGAAAAGACCGATTCGCTGACTGGTGGTCTGCTGCACGTGAATGATGACAACAAAGTGAATCAAAATGATGACAGGTACAGTCTACAGATTCTTTGTTTGTAGGGTAAGTAATATTAGCTCTGAGTTCTTCTGGAAATAGAGCAGCATAATACACTGCACAGGCCAAAACAAGACATTCCTCCACTCTAGTGGACGAACTATAGTTGAAAGTTGCTGAAAGGTTAAGGTGAGGACCGGTGACTTTGGCTGGAAGTCTTCCAGTGAAGAGTCCTCTTGCAAGCTGGACTGTAGTGAATGCACGCAAACAGCTCTATAGGGAATATTACTGGGATAGGCAATGAAGAATTGGATGGTAATTGAAGAGGAATGTGGAGTTCAAAAGTGTTTCTTGTTTTATGTTAAGAGGGGAGCTTTTAGAGTGTGTATGCTGTTGGAAATGAGCCAGCGGAGGATGTGTTTATTTAATCTTGTTTGCATTTTTAATATTAGAAAGCTTATTGATTGTATGACATTATCTTTAAACTATTCCAGTAAACTGATTGTACATAATACTTCTGCTCATGTATAGTTTTATGGTAAGGGCTTGTTCAGAACCTATATAATTGAATATGCAGATGAGTACTTAAGTTAATTCGATCACACGTAGATTTTTCAAAAATTACATAATTGTGAATTTACAAACACTTAGGCTACTCTGAATAGGATTTGATAATTCCTTGATGATTCTAGTTGATAGTAACTTCGTGAGTAGCTATGATTTTGTAAGGTACTCTGAAACATCACATCGTATTAACTTCATAGTTGTTTATAGATTCCAGGGAAAAGGGGACTCTCTCACAGATTATTCCTTTAGGATGATAAAGATCTAAATGACAAACACCATGCTTCCTGTGTCATTAACACATATTGTGTGCTCAATAAGTGGATGTCAGGTGCATGAAGAAATAGCAGAATGGTTGAATGAATGCCTATTGATGAATTTCTTTGCCTACGTCTGGCCTTTTTATTTTTTGAGAAATATGTTTTAAATTCAGAAATTATTATTTATAGTTATAGCTAAACATGGAATAATGCTATAGATTCATTCCCCATCATGTTACTTAAAAAGACTTTTTAATGTTACTTTCTCAGCATGTTTTGGAAGAGCAATTTTGAAGCCAGATTTCCTGGGTTTGAATTCTGGGTCTNGCATGAGGCGGGACTAGTGGTGATGAACTCCCTCAGGTTTGCTTTGTCTGGGACAGTTTTTATTTCTCCTTCATTCCTGAGAGACACCTTTTCTGGAAAGAGTGCTCTTGGCTGGCAGGCTTTTCTCTCCCAGCACTTTGGGTATGTCCATGGATGGAGGCGAGATTGCTGGTGGTGGTGGGAGAACCGACGAGGCATCGGTCTTTCAGCCAGGTGGTTTAAAAGTGAGCTCTCCTCCCCTGGCCAAGTATTTCTTTGGTTTCTTCTTTCGTGGTCTATGTGGCTCACATCATTTACAATCCCACCTGAATTAAGCGTGGCTTTTCTCTGTGATCTGCTGCCTGACTTATTTTTGGCCGCGCTGGGTCTTTGCCCCACGGTGCTCGGGCTTCTCAGTGTGGCGGCTTCTCTGGATGCTGAGCGTGGGCTCTGGGGTGCTGGCTTCAGTGGCTGTGGGGCACGGTTTAGTTGCCCCATGGCATGCGGGATCTTCCCTGACCAGGAATTGAACTGGTTCCCCCTGTATTGACAGGTGGACTCCGAAGCACTGGACCACCAGGGAAGTCCCTAAATTCACCATTATTATATTTAGTAGCAAATTAAAAAATACAGTGTAAATCTACTTATGACTCCCATGTCTAAGAGTCAAGGCGCTTAGCCAGTGGACTCCAGGTTTTCAGTGGAGCCCTTGAGGTTCTTCTCAGAGTCTTTCCAGATGCAGCTCTCTGCTTTCTTCCATGTATTTTGTGCTTTTCCTTCCAGGTTCCTTGGAAACAACCCAGATGCCCTGTGCCTGATGTTTGTGCTCACATTCGAATCTCCAAGTAGAATGATTTTCTCCCTTTTCTCTTTCTCATGACCTCCTTTCTTCACTTCTTCTGTAAATCCTTCCTTATTCCACTTATGACTTTCATATGTCAACTCTTGCATATCATATTGTATCATAATTGTATATCTGTGTTTGAAGGAAGAATTTGTTTCTTGCATATGGTTGGTACTTCATAACTGTTTTCAGAGTTAATCAATGACTTAAGATGGATAAGAGTTGGAATTTTACAAGAATTTTTTTTTGTTCTTTATCAATTGAATTATTAGAAAACATTGGCTTTTTTGTGAATTTTTTAAAAGTAGCGACCCTGGTGTGCACAGGAAGAAAGCAAAGAAAAAGAACAATGCCAAACAGACACCAGAAGACTGTGCGATTGCACCAATATTTGAAAAGACCGATTCGCTGACTGGTGGTCTGCTGCACGTGAATGATGACAACAAAGTGAATCAAAATGATGACAGGTACAGTCTACAGATTCTTTGTTTGTAGGGTAAGTAATATTAGCTCTGAGTTCTTCTGGAAATAGAGCAGCATAATACACTGCACAGGCCAAAACAAGACATTCCTCCACTCTAGTGGACGAACTATAGTTGAAAGTTGCTGAAAGGTTAAGGTGAGGACCGGTGACTTTGGCTGGAAGTCTTCCAGTGAAGAGTCCTCTTGCAAGCTGGACTGTAGTGAATGCACGCAAACAGCTCTATAGGGAATATTACTGGGATAGGCAATGAAGAATTGGATGGTAATTGAAGAGGAATGTGGAGTTCAAAAGTGTTTCTTGTTTTATGTTAAGAGGGGAGCTTTTAGAGTGTGTATGCTGTTGGAAATGAGCCAGCGGAGGATGTGTTTATTTAATCTTGTTTGCATTTTTAATATTAGAAAGCTTATTGATTGTATGACATTATCTTTAAACTATTCCAGTAAACTGATTGTACATAATACTTCTGCTCATGTATAGTTTTATGGTAAGGGCTTGTTCAGAACCTATATAATTGAATATGCAGATGAGTACTTAAGTTAATTCGATCACACGTAGATTTTTCAAAAATTACATAATTGTGAATTTACAAACACTTAGGCTACTCTGAATAGGATTTGATAATTCCTTGATGATTCTAGTTGATAGTAACTTCGTGAGTAGCTATGATTTTGTAAGGTACTCTGAAACATCACATCGTATTAACTTCATAGTTGTTTATAGATTCCAGGGAAAAGGGGACTCTCTCACAGATTATTCCTTTAGGATGATAAAGATCTAAATGACAAACACCATGCTTCCTGTGTCATTAACACATATTGTGTGCTCAATAAGTGGATGTCAGGTGCATGAAGAAATAGCAGAATGGTTGAATGAATGCCTATTGATGAATTTCTTTGCCTACGTCTGGCCTTTTTATTTTTTGAGAAATATGTTTTAAATTCAGAAATTATTATTTATAGTTATAGCTAAACATGGAATAATGCTATAGATTCATTCCCCATCATGTTACTTAAAAAGACTTTTTAATGTTACTTTCTCAGCATGTTTTGGAAGAGCAATTTTGAAGCCAGATTTCCTGGGTTTGAATTCTGGGTCTGTTGGTGATATGCTGTGTGTGCTTGAGCGAGTTCCTCAGCCTTTCTGTGCTCCATTTCTTCTTACCTATCTCCCAGAATGACTGTGAGGATTAAAATGCCTTTAAGACATGTCAAGTGCTTATAATAATGCATAGCAGTTGCCTAGGAAGTCCTCAAAAGCTAATATCATGGTTATTCAAAATGGGTTTCTTTCTTAGAAGGACTTAAGGAATATCTCCCAGATAAGTTTTATTGCCATAAAAATTAGTTCTTATTGAAAATGACAGGTGCAAAAAACCCCGATATGCTGCTTTCTGTCACATAACACAAGTAACGTTATGTTTTTCCTTTGCTTTGGATCTAAATTTAATGCTTTATTAATATTACGGATATATTTTCTTTGTCCTTTAATGCTCCTCTTACTGATTGTTGCATCCTTTTGTAGAAAATTACTTACCAATGCAGAATTTATCTGAAAAAGAAAAGTTTAGGTATTGTTTGTATTTTTGAGTATTTACTATTAGCCTGAAAAGAATCATTTGTTTTTTTAGGCCTGCGAGAAAAACACCATATGAAAAGAAGAAGGTATAGTAAAAAAAAAAAATGAACTTAAAAAAATATTTTCCTAGTAAAAAATACTTTTTAAAAGGAATAGTTGCAAAATAGAAAATCTTCCTTTGTTGTAGAGAACTTTACTTTGAACACATCATTTAGAAACACTACTGATAAAGTTATCATTTCGATAAAAATCTGTTCTTTTAAGAAGTGTCTGTTTTTGTTTTGATAAAGAGACTTATCACCTCTGTACACTTGATATATTTTATACATATTTTAAGGACATTGTGAGACAATATTATTTATGTATAGGTCAAAGAACAAATTAATTATGTGAACCACCTGGATGACTTAACTCAGTCTTCCGAGACTGTTTCTCAGGATGACGACGTGCTTTACTCTACAAATTCCATGTTGCAAGTAGAACCACTTGGCTTGGGGCATAAAGGTAGGACTGCGGTATAAATATTAACAGAAAGCCTGTTTGTGTATAGAGTAATGGTATATGCACATCTTATCTAGTACTGCTCTAGAGCCAGGGATATGCTACAGTGCTGTGCATCTCAGAAGTAGGTTTTGTATTAAAAGAACATGAAAGTGAATGTATACTCTAGCCACAGGCCTATGATCCTTCTCACTGACTGAGCCTTCTGTTGACTCTTCTTTCCTCTGCCTTCACTCAAGGTCATGTTAGCATCATTTTCCTCCTAGAATAACTGAAATAATCTCCGAACTTCTTTCCCTGCCGCTCCACCTTGAGGAACCTCGGTCTGCACGGCAACTTTAATTATTAACTATTTTTAAAAATTCAGGTCTCATCATGTAACCCAAGTGTTGCTTCTCCTTGCTGCATGGTTAAAGGTCACAATTGTTTAGCTTCATCTGGTTTTATTTTTTAGCCTTCGTTCTACGTGAATTTTAGCATCAGCGTGTCAGTTTCCTAAAATGTCTGCTGGTCTTACGTTTTCATTTTCATTCAGTTCAAAATACTTTGTAATTCTTCTTTTCATTACCTCTTCCATCCAAGGGTTATTTAGATCCGTGTGATTTAGTTTCCAAATGTTGAGAGTTTTCCAGAGATCCTTCTGTGCTCTTGCTTCTCACGATTTGTTAGGTGCATCCAGAGGGGCCCTGGGGCTGGGGCTGATGATTTCCTGCCTTGGAGGCAAGACCTTACTGACCACCCCGTTCATTCTGCTGTAAGGAGAAGTTTCTCCAGCCTGGCTCATGAGAATAGATAGAACTCCTGGGACTGAGTGGGCACCAGTCACAGGTTCCTGTAGTCTTTTCAGGTGGTTTCTCCCTGGTCTCAGGTGGTTTCTCCCAGGTGGGCTCTGTTCGTTCCTCTGCTGAATATCCGAGGGGCTCCTCCTCAGATCTCCAGGGTCCTTTTTCTCTCTGTCCCACTCTCTCGTCTCCGCCGTTCTGATCTGTGATCTCTGCCCACTTTGGTTTCACCAGGCTGTCAGCTTCATCACCTCCTGTCGGGGAGTCTGGCTGACTCAGCTTCCGTTCCTTCTCCCCGTGTCGGGGCCTGGAGATTCTCTCCAGGCAGTGAGCTGGGGCGTTCCTTAGGCTACCCTCGTGTGTTTCCGGGATCGTCGTCCGTCACTCCCTGAAGTCCTTTGTATGAGAATCATTGTCTAATGTATTTTGTCGGTGTTGTGTTTGCTCGCTCCGCTCAGGAAGGTAAATCGGTCGCTGCTCACTCTGTCTTGGTTAGAAACACAGGGCAGCTGGAGACTGTCCACAGCGCTGCTCCTCCTGCTCTGCCTCCTCCTTCCTGCTCATCCTTCATTTCTCAGGGCGACATCTCTTCCCAGGGAAATGTTTCTGGACCCAGTCTGTGTCAAGTTCTGTTATGTTAGAACTCTCTGTTCTTAGAGTATCCTTCTGAGTTCATAATTATTTTATTTGTCTTTCTCTTCTACTACACTTCAAGCTAAACAAGAGCCAGGGGAGTCTGTTTTATCTGCAGAGCTTAGAATAATGTCTTCCACATTATAGACACTTAATATTTGTTCAATGAGTGGATGTGTGAAGGTGAAAGGCACAGTCCTTTATATTCAAAAATTACTCACATAATTTTTTTTTGTTTCTATCTTTGTTTTCTTCATCATACAGATTCTGTTAGCTTGCTGAAAATTCAAGATACAATTCTTTCACATGAAACATTAGTAGATTTCCAAAGAAGCCACTGTGAACTACTTAGAAGAGAATTTTTCAGAATGAAAAGTAAGGTTCGTGGGCTACAGAAAGAGCTGTCAGAAACCAAAGAAGTGAAATCACAGTTAGAGCATCAGAAAGTGGAGTGGGAACAAGAGCTGGGCAGCTTGAGGTACTGTACATCTCGCTTTTAAAGAAATGTGAACTATTGTTTCCTTTAATACTGCAGAGATGTAGACGTGTTATAAGGACTAACTTATCCTCTAGGATTTTACAGGGGAGAAAGTGTTAGTAGTATTGTGGAGTGTGAAATTCTTGGAAATAATATAGCAGGTTCTTAACAGTGAATGCTTCTAATAACTTCATGCATATTTTTCCAATCATCATTTTCATGACCATACAGAAATCCACCATAATGGAAACCCCATTAAATAATCACCAAATTGACTTTCAGTTGTTTTTCACTTTTCTGTATTCTCTTTAATACTGCAAGGAACACCTTTTCTATAAATTCATTTCTACCTTTCTAATTATTTTGAATACATTTTCTTTAATAATATTGTATTATTTGGTTAAAGTATGAGAACGTAAAAAAGATCTGTGATCTATATTTCTAAAGTATTTTTAGGGAAGTTTATATTACTTTACATTCCCATCCGCAGATGTATAAAGTAGCCATTTTTCTCAAGAGAAAATGAAAACAGTTCTATGCAGCTTTATTTTTAACCCTCTGTCGGAAAACAGTGACCATTACTAACTGTTTTTCACTGTGTTCCCCCCACGGTTACTATTTTAAACACTGTGAAGAGAGAACGAAAGTTACTGCAGCAGTGACTCGTCTCATGATTTTCTAAGAAGAGCTTTAAACTTTGCAGATTCGCCTTAAAGCAAGAAGAGGAGCAGAGAGGAAATGCCGAGATGTTGCATGGAAAGGTGAGGGCGCACTTAAGAAGGAGAGAGGGCGACTACAGCAGAGACGCCGGAGTGAGACAGCTCCTAGAACTCACTTTCCGAGCACTGGAAATGCGACTGAAGACTGAGAGAAATAATCTGAATCAGGTAGAGTGATCTTTGGTGAAAATTGCAAATTTCTAACACCATTTCATCAATATTATTTATAATATCCCCGTTTTTTTAAAAAAAAATACCATTTTATTTAGTGTTGTACCACTTATTTAGTGTCATTTTGTTTAGTGTTATAGGAAATTTTAAGTTAATCATTAAAAACAAAAGAAATTCAAAGTTCCCAAAGTAACAAGGCTGGAAGTAAGAATTGTAGGATCCTGACATGCTGGGTGTACTTTTTCAAGCAGAGGGAGGAAGAGGTCACGTCAGTAGCTCACACAGTAGATCCTGAGAAAACCACAGGGCTGAGAATGGTGTAGAAACTGTAGATTAAGCTCTCAGCCCACCTCAGGCAACTGATCCTTCAGCCTAGGTGGACCACTGGTGAGTGAATAGGCCGAGAAGGGAAGGGGCGCTGGGAGGGACCATCGTGCCTAATTTTACATCAGGTTGCCTCCGGCCTTCAATCTGGCAGGCGGCTGAGGGTCGTGCGCCCCCTCTGTCTTTGCCCGTCTGCCCTCCAGGCCACCTATGCCATGAACAGCTCAGAGGTGGCTCCAGCTTTCCCAGCTGCATTCTCCCTCACAGCAGAGTCCTCAAGGACAGGTGTTAACTGGCCTCCTAGAGAGGTGCAGGAATTTTTTTCCAGCAGTTGATAGAAACCAGACACTCTTGAAGTTGGTTGTCCTTCATTCTGAAGAGTTCTCAAGTGGCATCTCAGAGCAGAGTAATTTGCTCCCACACCTGATATCCCTCTCAAACATGGACTGAGTCAAATCCCCGAGGTCCTAGCAGCAGATCTCCCACAACAAAAAGCCCTCGGGAAAGTAGTATTTGTAATTCAAGGCCATTTGTCTAGAGCAGTCAGGTAGTGACATATGATGCCTCATCCCAGGAGAGGCCTTTAATATTTTCCATAGGAATCGATCTCAGATCTTTTGTGACTATCTCAGAGGAGTCAGGACCCTGATTGTGGTTTAGCCAAGGAAGACCGTGTGTGGTCCACCATCGACTGCACTACCCAACCAAGTCCCTCTGCCTTGGAGTGAACGTGTCACTCACTCCATGCACGTTGTCACCTTCAGGGTCTGAATCAGAGTCCGTTCTTGGCTCCACTGTCATTTCTTTAACCAGTACCCTGTCAACGGCCTTTTCACATCATTTACTGTTTTTCATTTTGCAAAAACTGCAACATCAGTTGTAAAAACACTTTTGAACACTTTAAAAAGTTATTTCTTTAGAACAACTTTGCCTCCCCTGCCACACCAAGAGTGGGGAGAAAAACTCTTGCTCCTAACAATAGATATTCTGGGTTTTGGTAATGAATTCACTTCCTCGATTGCTCACTAGGTTAGTTTATCACTTCCCTTGATGGTAAGGAGGAAACTAGAGGCAGTTCAGAGACCACATTTTGGATGTCATTCTTCTGCTTGTGAGAAATTGAGCACTCTGCTCTGTGAGTGTCCTGTTTCAATACAAGCAACTTTTGAAAACAGTGATAGATATGCCATAATATATATTTAGTGACAGTTATTAAGTGTTTTTCATTGTATTTTCCCCATCTTACTATTTTAAACATTATGGACAGATAATGAAAGTTATTTTAGCAGAGAATAATTTAGTTTTCTAAGAGCTTTCTAAATTTTACCTTATTTACCATGAGTGTATGTGCCATGAATGAAATAGGAACCTTCTTTTGTATTGATAGGTTTGTACTAGAGACATGTGGTTTGACGTAAGAAGACTAGTAGAGTCCAAGGACCTGGCGAAAAGGCTGCAGCTCATTCATAGTTTTAACTGTTTCCTTTCCAGAATCATTGCAGCTAGTGAGTTAATGTTTGTACAAGTGTCTAGTACAGTTGTCAATAGGTGTAATTCTTGTAATTGCCTATTAAAATGTTAGAAGGTAGCATATTCTCAAGGAAGAACTTTTTGTACAAAATTTAGTCTATTTATACAGAGGTAAGGCTCTTACTGTGAAGTAGATGTATAGGCGGTATCAGATGCAGTGTTTATAAACCTTGCAAGTGGTGTTGTTTATTGAATTATAGTTGATTAACAATATTCTGTTAGTTTCAGGTATGCAGCACAGTGATTCAGATATATATGTGTATGTGTGCGTGTATATTATATAAATAGGTCTTCCCTGCTGGCTCAGACTGTAAAGAATCTACCTGCAATGCAGGAGACCTGGGTTCAGTCCTTGGGTTGGGAAGATCCCCTGGAGAAGGTGGAGAAGGCAATGGCACCCCACTCCAGTACTCTTACCTGGAAAATCCTATGGGTGGAGGAGCCTGGTAGGCTGCAGACTGTGGTGTCGCTAAAAGTCAGACATGACTGAGCGACTTCCCTTTCACTTTTCACTTTCATGCATTGGAGAAGGAAATGACAACCCACTCCAGTGTTCTTGCCTGGAGAATCCCAGGGACAGGGGAGGCTGGTGGGCTGCCATCTATGGGGTTGCACAGAGTCGGACATGACTGAAGTGACTTAGCAGCAGCAGCAGCAGCAGCAGCCTGGAAAAGGAAATGGCTACCCACCCCAGTATTCTCATCTGGGAAATTCCATGGACAGAGGAGCCTAGCAGGCTATAGTCTATGGGGTTGCAAAGAGTCGGACATGACTGAGAGACTAATACACATACATACTCACACGTACACACATATTTCGTTTCAGATTCTTCTTGCAGAATATTAAGTGTAGTTCCTTATGTTGTACATAGATCTCTGCTGGTTATTTTATATCTACTAGTGTGTATATGTTAATCCCAACATCCTAGTTTATCCCTTCCCCTACCCTGCTTTCCCCTGTGGTCACCATAAGTTTGTTTTCTGTGTCCATGAGTCTCTTTCTGTTGTGCGAATAAGTTCATTTTAGATTCTACACATAAGCACTATGACTTGTCTTTGTCTGACTTATATCACTTAGGGTGATAACGTCTAGGTCCATCCCTGTTGCTGCAAATAGCATTATTTCCTTTTTTATGGCTTACTAGTTTTCCATTATGTAAATATTCACATCAGATGCAATTTTTAAGTGTAATCAGATCTATGAATCTTTTATTTTAAGCTTTCTGGGTTTGTTGTAGTTCAGAGAGAAGCCTTTCCCATTCTGAGCTTCTTGAAAAGTCTCTTGGGATTTCTTTTTTACTTTCATGGATTCATTGTCCTCCATTAAATTTTTGAACCTTTGGGAATATGCTTGTATAAAGTCTGAGGATTGTATTGAACCTTATTTTTTCCTGTTGGAGACACACTTGGTGCAGTCTTTTCATTGTATAAACATAGAGGTTAGTCTTTCATTTCAGAGGAAATCATGGAATGTCACTTTATTGAGTACTAGCTAAAAGTCTCCTTTGTTTCACTTAGGTTTCTGTTAGTGGTGAAAAAGCAAAAAACCTGTTGTGCAAAAACCACATGCTGCAGGAGGAACTTGCCATGCTGAGACTGGAAAGAGACGCCCTGAAAAGTCAGCACCAGGAAGAGGAAGAGAACTATTTTGAGGACATTGAAATTCTCACAGTAAAGAATGGTGATCTTCTAAAGGCAATAAAACTGAGTGAGGAAACGTTAACAAAGACTATATCCCACTATACAGGCCAGCTTAATGCTCTGACAGCTGAGAATACAACGCTAAACTCTGAGCTGGAGAACGGAAAAGAAAGCAAACAAAGACTGGAAATGGAAGTGGAATCCTACCGTTCTAGACTGGCTGCTGCCTCACACGATCATGATCAAGGTCAGACATCAAAAAGAGACCTGGAACTTGCCTTCCAGAGAGCAAGAGGAGAGTGGTTATGCTTGCAGGACAAAATGAAGTCCGATGTGGCTAATCTAAAAGATAACAACAAGATGCTGTCCCAGCAACTTTCTACAGTGGAAAGTAAACTCAGTAAGCTGAAAATCAAGCTGCAGCACACGAGAGATGATCTTAGAGAAAAGACTTTGATGTTAGAGCATGTCCAGAGAGACCTAAGCCAAGCAGAGTGTCAAAAGCAGGAAACTGAACACAAGTATCAGAACGAACAAGGCAAAGTGAGTACATACCTTGGAAAACAGGAATCCTTAGAGGAGAGATTATCTCAGCTCCAGAGTGAAAACGTGTTGCTCCGACAGCAGCTGGACGATGCACGAAACAGAGCCGACAGTGAAGAGAAGACGGTCATTAGCATCCAAGACCAGCTTCAGCAGATGGTGAGAAAACTCCAGGCTGAACGTGCAAAGCAAGGTCTGATGCTGGAGGAACGAAACAAGGAGCTGGTCAAGGAATGTAATCATTTAAAAGAGAGAATGTATTGGTACGAAAATGAGAAAGCAGAAGGAGAAGTGAGTATCCAGAAGGAGAGGTATCTCAGACTTCCTGAAAGAAAGTTGAAAGTGATTCTTGAATCTGACTAAATGTTGAATCTAGTTGAATATAAAAATACACAGGCTGTGAATCTATGGTCTCTAAACCAGCCTAAAAGCACACCTTGTATCCAGCAAATAAAAATTAGACCAAAGAAATCCTTTACTTTGAGTAGGGACATTGTGTCGTTTATGAAATGTTAAGAGATTCAGTTCTAAATTGTTAACATAGACAGGTACTAGTAATTTACTCTTTATTAAGGTAATAATTTTAATTTTTATGTTACCACATTTCAGTATCATGATGAAGCAGATAAATGAAATGCTCAAACCTGAAATGAATATTTTGAAATGAAGCTTCAGTTACCTGGATTATCTTGACTTGATAGTCAATTCCAGGTTTCCCAGAGCCTGTATTTTATATCTCGTACTTTGGCTTCAGTAGCTTGTCATAGCTTTTTGTTATATTTGTTGGTACAATTTTATTTTTATTCATGTCAATTTGAGTTAATATGGGAAACATTTTAGCCCTGAATCATTTATTCTTAAAGCCTCTCAACTCTTCAAATGCATCTACTTATCATTAAATCATAATTTGGGACACAAGTGGTGAGCTTTAGCAAAACTGTTCTTGATTTCATCTTCCCACTGCTATTTATGATTTACTTAACATTTTTAGGAGCAATCTGCTCCTAATTCTCATTTTAAGTATCAATTACTATCATTTGAATACAAGCTTGTCCTCTAAAAATGAAGGATGGCAGGATTCGTGAGCAGCAGGAATGGAGTGAGTCAGAGAGAGGATTGTAGGAGCTGCTGTCTGGAGGCAGGTGAAGGCCAGGTTATCGAGGATCCCTGAAGGCCATGGGAGCAACCTCATTTTTTAAGTTGCATTTTTCTTTTATATTGGAATATGGTTGGTTTACAATTTTGTGTTAGTTTCAGATGTACAGGAAATTGCTTCAGTTATACACATATCCATTCTTTTTCAGTTCCTTTTCCCAGGTAGGTGACTACAGGATATTGAGTAGAGTTCCCTGTGCTCTCTAGTAGGTCCTTATGGTTAGCCAAGAGCAAAGGTGGGGAGGAGGGATAAATTAGGAGTTTGGGATTAACATAGGCATACTACTAGATATAAAATAGATAACCAACAAGGGAATGGCCCCATTTTTCTGCTGAGGTAGGAATCTATTGGAAAGATCTGAGCACTGGTTGGAATATGTGAAGATCTCTGAGTTAATCGAAGCTTCTAATAAAAAAGGAAAGGAAGCTGTTTCCACAGTGTGGAATTTTCCACCACTTGTCCCACCTACACACTCATTTCTTTCTGGGCGTGAGATAGTGAAGCTCTGCAGATTTATTGGGAGGGGCGGGGCATGGACAGTAGGGCTGCATCCTTTGAGTAACTTAATATCAGGAAGGCTGGAGGGTGGCCCCTTCTGTGTCTGTAACTAAATTCAGTGAGGAGGAAAAAGAAGGTGAGTTGCTGTATGTGGCAATAGTTGTCAAAGTCCATATGTTGGAGTTATCTGTTATTAACATAACGTAATAGTAAAGTGATTTGATAAACTCAGTGACAGAGCATCTTATTAGGCAGCTGTGAGACAACTTCAGCAAGAACTGGCTGACACTGTAAGAAAGCAGGCTATGTCGGAGGCTTCACTGAGGGTCACATCATGTTGTTGTGCTAAGTTAGAAGCTGAGGCACAGAATTTGAAGAACAATTGTAAACTACCACAACTATGTCAACTCACAAGTCAGGTATGTATGAAACTGAACGTGTTAACAGTTAATATGTAGGATAAAATGTTTTAGGACACTCATTTTCACGGTCAGCTTTCTTCTGTATTTTTGTTACAAGTAACTTACTACAATTTTCTTATCTTTATAATGCACTCGTTTCTTAAATTCTGACTTTCATCCTGCCATTTGCATTATATTATTTTTTCTTATATTATTTACCCTTAGGAAAGTTAAGAATTGTGCCTCATTATACCCACAAGTTGAGAGCCTTTTTTTTCTTTGAAACAATACTTTTAAAAGTGATAACTGTATTACCTTGATGAGGCAAGCCAGATTAAAACCAGAGGATAATATTAGTTTAATGGAACATTCAGAATATTATCATTTCTCATCTTTCCTTTTGTTAATGGCTGTAGAGTTCTCTATATATTTATTTCATGGATTTCAGAATAACTTGTGCAGAAAGGGTATTATACAAACCAGTTGAAGTTTAGGCATTGCCTTCTTTCCTTTTCATTTGAAGTATATTGTAAAAGCATGGAAGTACTCAGATGGTGTAGAATACGTACATCCAAACTAGAGAATTAAGAAGATTATCTGGATCCTGCCATTGGATTTTTTTTTTTTTTAAAGCTATTGAGATATAATTGACATATCATAGAATTCACACACTCATACTGTAGTTCAGTATCTCCTAAGTCTAGAGAGGTGTAACCAGTGACTACAGTCAATTTTAGAGCATTTCCATCACCCCCTAAAAGAAACCGTGCATCCCTTAGCCACCACCCGTGGCCTCCCATCTCCCTCAGCCCCTGGCAACCCCCAGTCTAATACCTGTCTCTGTAGACATGCCTGTCCTCGGTGTTTAATATAAATGGAATCATGTAGTATGCTCCTTTGGGATTAGCTTTTCTCATTTGACATCATGTTTTCACGGTTCATCCATGTGATAACAAGTATCAGTTCTTCTGTTTCTGTTGGTTGTCAACAGTAAGCTAAGCCATGTATCCATCATCACTTGATGGAGCTCTGGGTTGTTTCCGCTTTGGGGCTATTAATAATGCTCTTGGGAACATTGATTTCCATGATTCTGTGTGCACGTGTTTCTATTTCCCTGTCGTTGGATCTTATCCTCAGAGTTGGCTGGCGGATTTCTCCTTTTCTTGGCCCTTGCTCAGAATGTCCTTCCTGTCTTTACAGTTTCTTTTCCTCTTGGGTAGTCCTTCATTATTTCAGACCTGGCGCCCAGTCTCTCCTCCTTCATGGAGCTTTTGTGACTGTCCAGCTCTTTGGGCCTTTTCACATCAGCGCTTGTTACCTAGTCTCTGAGGAACAGTTTAGCCCCTAATTTTACACTGTTGACATTTCTTCCATGAGGGGGAATCTTGACTAAGTATACATTGGTGTAACAGGGAATATTTATTGATGTGCACAGCACTTGTCTTGCTTAAATGGACAGTAACAAAGGATTACAAGAATGAGGCATTTTTTGTTGTTGCTGTTCAGAAAAATGTGTGGGTCATCTCTGTAAACTGTTAGGAAATGGGATTTCTTTAACTTTGCAAATAGTTCTGTTTGGAATGCAATTCAAATTAGCAAAAAGTCTTTGTACTTCAGAAAAAGGCTTATGGGATTAGAATCCATATTTACAAGATTTATTAATTAGAGTCTTATTCTCACAGTCTTATTTTGGGAGGGATTTATTAACTTAGCCCTAGATACTCAATACAGTATCCCTCAAACTTCTTTAAAATCCTGGGACATTAAGATGGGGGGAGGAGTAAGAGACATTCTACTAAGAGGTGACTTGTAATCATTTTATGAGAAAAGACAATAAAAGAGTGTAAAATCAAGTGCAATTGCTGTGTGACAAAGATGACAGTGAACAATATATGTTGTGACTCTTGGTGGTATGAACTTCTTTGCTGATTCTCTGAATAATCCCTGGTCCTACATTCTACAATACAGGTACCATCATATTTATTTCATCCTGGGTTTGAGTTAGGCTGTGCTCAGTCCACTTTCTTCATTAGCAAACAATATCATTTTATTCTTGAAGACTGATGATTTTCCCAGCAGAGCTGGAAACTGCATCTTCAAAATGTCTGCACCTGGATGCAAAAAATCATGTTTTTCAACAGGAGTTATTATGTATGAAACTAATGCAAAAGAAATGTAAGAAACTAGAGAGAAGAACAAGAAGTTGGAGCAAGAAGCAGTGAACCTCAGAAGTCATATAGAAATGAATATGGTAGAACACAGTCAAGTAGAGCAGTATCAACAGGAGACTGAAGACAGAGCGAGACAGGGTCTCGTAGAGAAATGAAAGGAAGGCAGCCTATTTCTGCAGGTTCATTTGTTGATCTGTCATGTGCTAGAATTCACTTTCACTGCACATTACATTTTGGATCTATACAGCTTATGTGTTTCCTCTACCTCCCTTAGAGCAGGTAGTTTTGTAGATTTCTGGAAAGAACGGGGGGAGCACTTGTTTTCCCCTTAAATATTTCAGTCTCCATCACAATTATCACTAAATTGACCTTTCAGAATGATTCTCACTAGAGAATCCTTTTACTTATAAGACCAATTGGTAAAAAAACAAGACCATTAGGAACAAAAGAAAATATTGTGGTTTAGAACTGGTACCATCCTCTTGAATTATTCTTAAGTTGTCTTGTTCAATTTTTAAAATTTTAAGTTGATCCTCTTATTCTTTGAATTATCAGATTATATAAGTACTGCTCTTAACAGTGATTCCACTTTAATTTTATAATTCAGATTTAATTCACTTCACAAACTTCCGCACTTTTTTTTTCACCTTTGAAATTGCTCTCTGAATCACTGACTCAAAACTAAAGGGAACAAGTATAAATTTCCAGGTTAATGATTATTTTAAAAATGTTATCTTTTTCAATTTGCCTTAGACGAAAGCTGCATCTCAACAGATGGAACTCAGAATTAAACACTTGGAATCTGAACTCTCCAAAACGAAAATTTTGCAAGAAGATTCTAATAAAGCAGAGTTGGAAAAATATAAGCAACTCTTCCTAGTAGAATGTGAAGTTAGAAAGTCATTGGAAGATAAACTAGACAAGTAAGTCAAAACACAGAATCACAGAAACTAAGTTTAGTTCATTAATTTGACTCTAAAGAATAATTTTTATAGAGTGGGGTACATGAGATTAGTAGGAAGTGAAAGCTCACTAGATGGTCACTGCTGAGGTCACCTTAAGACAAACTATTAGTACTGTATCAAGTTTTTCCACACTATGTAAAGGGATACTTATGAAATAGGGGGAAATTAACACATGGGTTAAAGGCAGGAGAAATCACAAAGTGGCTAAAAATAATGTAGGGACCTGACTGAGGGGTGTGGAGGATGGAAAGGGCAGATCCCCACTGCAGTGCCTGGTCCGGGTTTCCCCGCCACCTGAAAGCAGAGCACTCCTAGGAAGCCTTCCATAAGCCAAGGCAGCAGGGACCCGAGGACACATTCTGCTGGTCGATATATAAAGTGAATATGCACAAGGGAAGCACAGATGCTCCCAGACGGGGTTCAGGGCTGTGGCGACTCAATGCTGAGATGTGGGGGTGGCTTTCAGGAAGGAGCGCAGTGGGGCCAGTCTCCCTGCTTGGGGAGCGCGAACCCTCTCGCTGTAAAACATACACTAAACACTATTTAGAGTTTTGCCTTTCTAAATGAGACCAGAAATTGTCTTCAGATTTTTTTTGTTTTTTTTTGATCATCAAAAACAGGTACTGACATAGGCCCTTTGTAGAAGTGAAGTAACATAAAGTGAACTTTGGAGAAGCAGAGGATACTTGTAATTCTTGCTGGGGCTGTTTTAGGTCTTTTCAGCCTAACCCTTTGACTTTCTTGACCTCCCTTGAGACTGTGGCTCTAGGTGATACCTCAGAGCCAAAAGCTTAATTTCTCTGAAGTCATGAGTGAAACGTGTATACAAGGGTGATGAAAGCAAATGCTTGAAAGTGGCTTTGTGGGATGGGGTGTTTCTTCACCCCTGAACTGTTTCCTGGAGGCAGGTGTGTCCCAGAGGGCAGCAGGTGTCACTGTGAGGCCACCTCCTTTCTCTCTGATGCCCTTTCTCGCCTCTCCCAACTGTGACTTGTTCCCTGAGGAGCCCTAGACACGTGTGTACTTCTTTAGAGCAAGGTTACAACTGTCATTGTTTACAGGAGGTCTGCTCTGCGTTTTCAGTGTTCAAACAGTTTAATGGGAATTCCATTTACTATATGGTGACTTTAAAAATGCAGATAATTTAGGGAAACATGAATGAAATTGGTGTTTTCCATCTTCCCCAGGACTCATGAGAGGCTGGCAGTGATCAGGACCAAACTTGAGGTGGAGAAGCAGCAGAACAGATCTTTATTCAACACTGTTAGCACCAGGCCAGTCCTGGAGCCCCCTTGTGTTGGAAATTTCAATAATCCTTTAGTGCTCAACAGAAATCTTACTCCAAGGGCAAACGTAGGGTTTTCTACCTCAATTTCACACCCTTCAAATAACAACATGGAGACTTACTTGACTGAGGTTAGTTCTATTATCTTTTGTTCATTGGGTTTCAGATTTCTGATATAAATGATCCTTGTTTTTAATTTGGTGAACTTCTGAGTTATTTGACTTATGCACACTAAGTAAAAGCTGTCATTAACTGTGCTAGTCAAGGAGACATTTCATGATTTTTTTGTCCTAGATCTCTCGTTTTTAAGAGATACTTTTTAAATTTCTTGAAAAGCTGCACTGAAATTCTACTTTAGAAATGAAATCTTATTGCCTAGTAACTGAAAGTATACTTTAAGATGTTTGACTTACTTTCTAATTGATTTCACTTTGGCAGTGGTTCATAATCATTTCCGAGCTTTGCTGCACCCACCACAGTTTATCTACCCCTAAACATAAGTGAGAAGGCAATGGCACCCCATTCCAGTACTCTGCCTGGAAAATCCCATGGACAGAGAAGCCTGGTAGTCTGCAGTCCATGGGGTCGCTAAGAGTAGGACATGACTGAGCAACTTCACTTTAACTTTTCACTTTCATGCATTGGAGAAGGAAATGCCAACCCACTCCAGTGTTCTTGCCTGGAGAATCCCAGGAACGGGGGAGCCTGGTGGGCTGCCGTCTGTGGGGTCGCACAGAGTCGGACATGGCTGAGCGACTTAGCAGTAGCATCAACAGCAGACAGTAAAGAGAGATCTATTGCGTGTTTTAAATTTTGTTCTAAATAACCCAAAATGTGGATAATTCATTGTTGACTGATTTTAGTTAACCAGGTTTTATCTGGAGAAAATGAACATCCTTTTAAGGATGAATCTCTTCAGTTTTGGCCTGCTTGATTCAAATAAAGATTTTTTCCTTCAAGTTCCCTGTCCTGTTTTTAAAAAATATTTATCCTTTCTAAATTAACTATATCAGCTGCTACAAATAGGAGTTTGATATTGATTTATTCTTATTTATGCATTTAAAGCACATAGTTTAGTTAGAAAGTCATGTCATGCCACAAGCATTGTTTAATTATATAGAAAGATTTATATATTCATTTTGTCTATGTTATAGTTAAAAACCTATGTGTTTCTTCTTAACCTGAGGAAGTAGCTGGCACAGCACGCAGTAAGAATGCCACTGGCTTTGTTACTTCTTTTGTAGAATTAGGAACTTTGATTAAATCAGTGAGTCTCATATAAGTTTTTTCTTCAAAGAAAACAACCTTTCTTGTAAATAAACTTGTGCGTGGAACCATGTTGTATAAAATGGAGACAAGCATAGAGCCGTTAGCTAGAGTGCCCAGGGCCCCTGCAGCTGTGACTTCTCTCTTCCTCAGCCTGCAGTGACCCCTGTGGGACCTTCCCCTTCTATGGGACGTAGTTCGGAAACTAACACTTGGGAGAGGATCCTTCTCGCTAAACATCTTCAGAACTAAATCTTGCTGGCACATTGTTTTCTTGTATATAATTTTCTCACCTTTCTGTGTTTTCGTTAAATGGAAAAGTTTAAAGAAAATCACAGATGTGTTCTCCTTATTAACATTTGAGTCAAACTAATTTCTCCATTTGAACAGGATCCTCACCTAGAAATCAAAATAAAGTCTCAGAAGTACATATTTAGGCCAGGAGCTTTTAGGGGAGAAGATAGTAATCTTGTGGGTCATTCTGAAGATTATGGGTCATTCCCTAATTCTCTGAAATTATGTGTACTTTATAGACTGATATTTATTGTACTTTTTATCAGATTAATCTAAATAGCATTCCATATATATGTTCTCTGTTATCTATAAGCAGAATAAGTAGGAATTCATTTTCTTTTATGTGTTTTTTTTTTTTTTTACTGAGGTAATCTTCAGGTTAGGTCTAGTCTATAAAAGTATTATTTAAAAGTCACATTTAATAAGTTATAAACATATAACTTGTTTGTCTTAAAGATAAATATTTGACTTATTTCAGATGCGGTGGGAGTTGGACAGGAGTATAGCTAGAGAACTAAGAGAAGGTATGTTGCCAAAATGTATGAGTTAAATTTAGACTTTGGTTTCTGAAATACACTGTAAATAATAAATGGCATCTCTTCCCATTGTTTGGATAACAGACGCTATGTTAAATGTTTTTTAATATGCATAGCTAATGAAAAATGTGAAAGCATGAGCAGTCATAGTGAGAAATATCCTTCTTCATTTATTCATCATGTTCCATAGCTTGAAAAACAGTCTCTGAAGGTCTGTGTATTGTTATTTCTAGATGTATCCTTCTTCTACTTCCTCCATCCCTGTGGAGCTGTCTTCCTATCCCCTGACACTGTTCTCAGAAAACGTGGCATTCGTCAACTCCTCAAGTGTCTGGGAGTGGTTAAGGCTAGGAAACCCAGACTCAAGCAGTCACGTTTGTGTAGCTGTCACTTGGTGGGTGACTTCAAAATTTCTCTGTCACTAGATATGTCACCAGTTTATGTTTTACCCTCAGGAAATGCTCCAAACACCCACATCAATTTGGGTCCTGCCAAAGTAGTTGGCCTTATCTCTTTACCACCTTACTCTGCCACTTAGCTGTGCATCTAACCAGCCAGACTGTGTAGGATCCCACAGATTCGCTTGCTCACCTCTGGTCTTTGTACGTGCTTCTCCCCTCTGTCTCTTGTACTTTTTCCTGTCCTTCAGGTAGCTACATACATATCACCTCCACCAAAAAGCTGGCAGTATTGACTCAAAGCTGGCTTCCCCTCCTGAGTGTTCCTTGTGCTGTCTCTTATATCTTAGTATTTGTGACTCTGTATGGAAATCGCCTGTTTGTCTGTTTTTCCAGTTTAGGGCATATCATTTTTCAGGGTGGACTGGGTCACCTTCATCTTGTAATTCCAGTGCTTGTCACAGAACCTTTGCATGAATACATGAGTATTCATCAATTCACTCAATTGCATGAGTACATGAATGAAGAATGAGAAAACCAGGA
This sequence comes from Oreotragus oreotragus, assembly GCA_006410675.1. Taxonomy (NCBI): domain Eukaryota; kingdom Metazoa; phylum Chordata; class Mammalia; order Artiodactyla; family Bovidae; genus Oreotragus; species Oreotragus oreotragus. The sequence goes on along the minus strand of SJYX01023291.1, from coordinate 12,513 downwards.
GCTCTGATACTCAGCCCCACCTGTGACCATAAGCAGATTGTAAAATTGTAATCTTGATTACTATTTTGTGTTGTGTCATCTATAGATATATTTCATTTTTCAGAATACTAGGAAAGGTCTCAGGTTTTTTTTGTTTGTTTGTTTTTTTACTAATCTTAGTTAACCCAAGTATTTTAGGTAAAGAATATAATTCTTTCCTTTTCTTTCAGTTGATGCTCAGTTTGCATCTGATGCCTTTAGAGTGTCTTCTTGAAGATCTACAGATGAGTCAAATGTGTGTGATGACCTACTTTTGTAAACAGAAGAACAAGATACACAGATTTGGAAGGAAAAATACATGATTTACAAAGATAAATAGTAAAAGCTTCTCTGCTGGACCATTTCCATAACATTTTGTTGTTTCCCATTAAACATGATGAGAAAATCTTTATTAAAGGAAAATATTTTTATATTATGTGTGTATGATGAAAACGTATACAGCATGTTAAGTGATGTTTCTCTGCATCTGGCTTACTTTTTAGCAGATTTAAACTTCAGCACTGTTGAGCTTTCCATGTTCTAAGTGACAGTGTTAGTCACTCAATCGTGTCTGACTCTGTGCGACCCCATGGACTGTAGCCCACCAGATTCCTCTGTCCATAGAATTCTCCAGGCAAAAATACTGGAGTGGGGAGCCATTCCCTTCTCCAGGGGATCTTCCAGACCCCGGGATCAAACTCTGGTCACGTGCATTGCAGGTGGATTCTTTACCATTTCTGCCACCAGGGATGCCTTTTACAAACTCAAACTGAGCCCTAATACCAGCTGTTTAAACAGCACCCAAAGAGCCAGACTTGTCATTAATATTTAGAGGTGTTGATTGATAGCTTTTTTGTATTTTCCAGTTTTTATCACTATATATAGACCTAAAGATTTAGATANCCCCTTCTATGGGACGTAGTTCGGAAACTAACACTTGGGAGAGGATCCTTCTCGCTAAACATCTTCAGAACTAAATCTTGCTGGCACATTGTTTTCTTGTATATAATTTTCTCACCTTTCTGTGTTTTCGTTAAATGGAAAAGTTTAAAGAAAATCACAGATGTGTTCTCCTTATTAACATTTGAGTCAAACTAATTTCTCCATTTGAACAGGATCCTCACCTAGAAATCAAAATAAAGTCTCAGAAGTACATATTTAGGCCAGGAGCTTTTAGGGGAGAAGATAGTAATCTTGTGGGTCATTCTGAAGATTATGGGTCATTCCCTAATTCTCTGAAATTATGTGTACTTTATAGACTGATATTTATTGTACTTTTTATCAGATTAATCTAAATAGCATTCCATATATATGTTCTCTGTTATCTATAAGCAGAATAAGTAGGAATTCATTTTCTTTTATGTGTTTTTTTTTTTTTTTACTGAGGTAATCTTCAGGTTAGGTCTAGTCTATAAAAGTATTATTTAAAAGTCACATTTAATAAGTTATAAACATATAACTTGTTTGTCTTAAAGATAAATATTTGACTTATTTCAGATGCGGTGGGAGTTGGACAGGAGTATAGCTAGAGAACTAAGAGAAGGTATGTTGCCAAAATGTATGAGTTAAATTTAGACTTTGGTTTCTGAAATACACTGTAAATAATAAATGGCATCTCTTCCCATTGTTTGGATAACAGACGCTATGTTAAATGTTTTTTAATATGCATAGCTAATGAAAAATGTGAAAGCATGAGCAGTCATAGTGAGAAATATCCTTCTTCATTTATTCATCATGTTCCGTAGCTTGAAAAACAGTCTCTGAAGGTCTGTGTATTGTTATTTCTAGATGTATCCTTCTTCTACTTCCTCCATCCCTGTGGAGCTGTCTTCCTATCCCCTGACACTGTTCTCAGAAAACGTGGCATTCGTCAACTCCTCAAGTGTCTGGGAGTGGTTAAGGCTAGGAAACCCAGACTCAAGCAGTCACGTTTGTGTAGCTGTCACTTGGTGGGTGACTTCAAAATTTCTCTGTCACTAGATATGTCACCAGTTTATGTTTTACCCTCAGGAAATGCTCCAAACACCCACATCAATTTGGGTCCTGCCAAAGTAGTTGGCCTTATCTCTTTACCACCTTACTCTGCCACTTAGCTGTGCATCTAACCAGCCAGACTGTGTAGGATCCCACAGATTCGCTTGCTCACCTCTGGTCTTTGTACGTGCTTCTCCCCTCTGTCTCTTGTACTTTTTCCTGTCCTTCAGGTAGCTACATACATATCACCTCCACCAAAAAGCTGGCAGTATTGACTCAAAGCTGGCTTCCCTTCCTGAGTGTTCCTTGTGCTGTCTCTTATATCTTAGTATTTGTGACTCTGTATGGAAATCGCCTGTTTGTCTGTTTTTCCAGTTTAGGGCATATCATTTTTCAGGGTGGACTGGGTCACCTTCATCTTGTAATTCCAGTGCTTGTCACAGAACCTTTGCATGAATACATGAGTATTCATCAATTCACTCAATTGCATGAGTACATGAATGAAGAATGAGAAAACCAGGAGCTCTGATACTCAGCCCCACCTGTGACCATAAGCAGATTGTAAAATTGTAATCTTGATTACTATTTTGTGTTGTGTCATCTATAGATATATTTCATTTTTCAGAATACTAGGAAAGGTCTCAGGTTTTTTTTGTTTGTTTGTTTTTTTACTAATCTTAGTTAACCCAAGTATTTTAGGTAAAGAATATAATTCTTTCCTTTTCTTTCAGTTGATGCTCAGTTTGCATCTGATGCCTTTAGAGTGTCTTCTTGAAGATCTACAGATGAGTCAAATGTGTGTGATGACCTACTTTTGTAAACAGAAGAACAAGATACACAGATTTGGAAGGAAAAATACATGATTTACAAAGATAAATAGTAAAAGCTTCTCTGCTGGACCATTTCCATAACATTTTGTTGTTTCCCATTAAACATGATGAGAAAATCTTTATTAAAGGAAAATATTTTTATATTATGTGTGTATGATGAAAACGTATACAGCATGTTAAGTGATGTTTCTCTGCATCTGGCTTACTTTTTAGCAGATTTAAACTTCAGCACTGTTGAGCTTTCCATGTTCTAAGTGACAGTGTTAGTCACTCAATCGTGTCTGACTCTGTGCGACCCCATGGACTGTAGCCCACCAGATTCCTCTGTCCATAGAATTCTCCAGGCAAAAATACTGGAGTGGGGAGCCATTCCCTTCTCCAGGGGATCTTCCAGACCCCGGGATCAAACTCTGGTCACGTGCATTGCAGGTGGATTCTTTACCATTTCTGCCACCAGGGATGCCTTTTACAAACTCAAACTGAGCCCTAATACCAGCTGTTTAAACAGCACCCAAAGAGCCAGACTTGTCATTAATATTTAGAGGTGTTGATTGATAGCTTTTTTGTATTTTCCAGTTTTTATCACTATATATAGACCTAAAGATTTAGATACTGCTGTTATGGCTTCCATCATAGTGGCATAAAACTTACTATATGTAACTTTAAACACAGATTCATAGCCTTTCCTCATGGAGAAATAAGATTTGCCTGAGTTTTTGCCTTTTAGCTGAATTAACTTTTTATAATTTTTATTTTTAATTAGAGGATAATTACAATATTGTGATGGTTTCTGCCAAACATTGACTTGAAATGGCCATAGGTATGTGTATGGCCCTTCCCTCTTGAACCTCCCTCCCACCTCCCTCCCCAATTCCACCTCTGTAAGTTGTAACAAAGCACCAACTTCGGGTTCCCTCCATCATACAGCAAATTCCAAAAAGACACATGTACTCTAGTGTTCACTGCAGCACTATTTACAATAGGTAGCACATGGAAGTAACCTAGATGTCCATCAACAGATGAATGGATAAAGAAGCTGTGTATTATTCAACTATAGAAAGGAATGCACTTGAGTCAGTTTTAGTTGACTTTTTATTTACTTTTGGAGACAGTGTTAAAACTAGAGAAAGTTCCTCTGGATAAATAAGATTTGCCTAACACTTTTCACCTTATCTTTACCTATCTACCAATCAATCTATTTTTGCTTTGCTTTTTGGAAAAAGTCTTGGGAGACTTTTTTTTGGAAAAAGCACCAGACAGACATTATCATAAAACCCCTAACTCCCATATATCCTCCTAAGGTAACATTTATCCTTCCTAAATGTTATTTCTTCTCCCATAAGTGCCTTGCTCAAGTCACCTGTTATTCAGAAGATGCCTTTTTTTCCTACTCCCTATCATTTATTGAGTAGTATATCAACTCCCAGTAATTCCATTAATGCTGAGGAAGCTGACGTTGAAAGTTCTATGAAGACCTAGAAGACCTTCTGGAACTAACACCCGAAAAAGATGTCCTTTTCATTCTAGGGGACTGGAATGAAAAAGGAAGTCATGAGATACCTGGAGTAACAAGCAAATTTGGCCTAGGAGTCCAAAATGAAGCAGGGCAAAGGCTAACAGAGTTTTGTCAAGGGAGTGCACTGGTCATACAAACACCCTCTTCCACCTACACAAGAAAGGACTCCACATGGACATCACCAGATGGTCAATACTGGAATCAGATTGATTACATTCTTTGCAGCCATTCAGGTATGACCTAAATCAAATCCCTTATGATTATACAGTAGAAGTGACCAATAGATTTAAGTGATTAGATCCAATAGAGTGCCTGAAGAACTATGCACAGAGGTTCATGACACTGTATAGGAGGCAGTGATCAAGACCATCTCCAAGAGAAAGAAATGCAAAAAGGCAAAATGGTTGTCTGAGGAGGGCTTACAAATAGCTGAGAAAAGAAGAGAAGCTACAGGCAAAGGAAAGGAAAGCTATACCTTCTTCAATACCAAGTTCCAAAGAATATCAAGGAGAGATAGGAAAGTCTGCCTCAGTGATCAATGCAAATAAATAGAGGAAAACAATAGAATAGGAAAGACTAGAGATCTATTCAAGAATATTAGACATACCAAAGAAACATTTCATGCAAGATAGGCACAATAAAGGACAGAAATGGTATGGACCTAACAGAAGCAGAAGATATTAAGAAGAGGTGGCAAAAATACACAGATGGACTGTACAAAAAAGATCTTCATGACCCAGATAACCACAAAGGTGTGATCACTCATCTAGAGCCAGACATCCTGGAATGTGAAGTCATGGCCTTAGGAAGCATCACTATGAACAAAGCGAGTGGAGGTGATGAAATTCCAGTTGAGCTATTTCAAATCCTAAAAGATTACACTATTACAGTGCTGCACTCAAAATGTCAGCAAATTTGGAAAACTTGGCAGTGGCCACAGGAGTGCAAAATGTCTGTTTTCATTCCAATCCCAAAGAAAGGCAATGCCAAAGCATGTTAGAACTACTGCACAATTGCACTCATCTCACGCACTAGCAAAGTAATGCTCAAAATTCTCCAAGCTAGGTTTCAACAGTATGTGAACCTTGAACTTCCAGATGTTCAGGCTGGATTTAGAAAAAGCAGAGGAACTAGATATCAAATTGCCAACATTCAGTGGATCATTGAAAAAGCAAGAGAGTTCCAGAACGACATCTACTTCTGCTTTATTGACTACACCAAAGCATTTGACTGTGTGGATCACAACAAACTCTGGAAAATTCTTAAAGAGTTGGGAATACCAGATCAGTAGACCTGCATCTAAGAAATCTGTATACAGGTCAAGAAAAAATAACTGGACATGGAACAACAGACTGGTTCCAAATCGGGAAAGGAGTACGTCAAGGCTGTTATTGTCACCCTGCTTATTTAACTTATATGCAGAGTACATCATGCTAAATGCTAGGCTGGATGAAGCACAAGCTGGAATCAAGATTGCTGGGAAAATATCAATAATCTCAGATATGCATATGATACCACCCTTATGGCAGAAAGTGAAGAAAAACTAAAG
>SJYX01023290.1:0-16556 GCA_006410675.1 Oreotragus oreotragus | reverse complement strand
CGGACCTCCTCTCGATCATGTTCACCGGAATTAAACATAAACTTCTCTGAAATGAGCAGCTCTCACCGTTTCCCTTTCTCAGGGGCTACGCCATTGCCAGCAGCAGTGACGACCGCATGAATGAGCCACCAACGTCCCTCGGCCTCGTGCCTCACCAGGTGAGTGAGTGGAAATGAAGTCGCAACTCCAGGCCCCCTCCTGGTGGTGCAGCAGGAAAGTATTTCGGGGTCACCTTACCATGCCATCCTCCCAGCCCACCTCTCCTCCACCCTCCCGGTGCTCCTGCTTCCTTGGAATTTCAGTGGCGGTGTTTTATGAGCACCGAGAGGGGATCCCGGGCTGCAGAATGGTGACGAGAAGAAACCCTGGACGAAGAGTACTATCCAGTCTTGAGTTAGCATTTCTCGTGTTGACTCAGGGCTGCCGGATGGAGTAGAACGAGAGAGAACGGGCTCTGGAGCCAACTGTCTGAGCAGCCGTCAATCCCAGCCCTGCAGTTATTAAGGTGGCCTTCCTTGGCCATGTCACCAAACTCGGAGTCTTAGTTTTCCTGTCTGTAAAATGTGGGCTAGAATACCAACCTCAGCTGGTAGCGGCAGAGATGAGAGGTGGGGTACAGAAAGGCCTCGGCGACAGCGCCTAGAGTGTCACAGCCCTCAGTAAATGATGCTGCCAGCTGTGTTGCTGTTTGTTATTATCGACTCTGTAGCCAAAGAGCAGCCTTTCCGGGCATGCACGGCAAAGCCATTAGAAGCACACAGTGCCACCAGAAAGTGGGACATCCTTTCAGAAAGAATCCGAGGCTCCCTAAGGAAGGCCCGTCCCGTGGAGAGGAAAAGAGAGTGAGAACGTTTCAGAAAGAATCTGAGGCTTCCTAAGGAAGCCCCATCCCGTGGAGAGGGAAAGAGAGTGAGAACGTTTCAGAAAGACTCTGAGGCTTCCTAAGGAAGGCCCATCCCGTGCAGAGGGAAAGAGAGAATGTTTCAAAAAGAATCTGAGGCTCCCTAAGGAAGTCTCGTCCCGTGGAGAGGAAAAGAGAGTGAGAACGTTTCAGAAAGAATCTGAGGCTTCCTAAGGAAGTCCCGTCCCGTGGAGAGGGAAAGAGAGTGAGAACGTTTCAGAAAGAATCTGAGGCTCCCTAAGGAAGGCCCGTCCCGTGGAGAGGGAAAGTGAAAACGTTAAGTTTGTGCTCCCTCTGCACCGTTGTTTGTGACCATGCTTTTGGAGGTTTTCTGGTCTGGAAGTCATGGCTCTGAGCTCTGTGCGTGTGTGTATTTCACTCCGTATGTAGCGGGAGGGCCGTCTCCAAGGGCAGCAGTGTGCGTGCCTGACAATCCTGTCTGGGGCCGTGAGGACAGACCCCCAGATGGGCGCAGAGAGCAGGCTGACACGTGCCAACCTCACTTGCCTTTCTCTCTGCCTCCCCACACCTGCCCTGTCGTTTTCTGGTTGAGGGTCTGCATCAGAAGACAGGAAGTTACTTGTCCACTTTCATAAGAGAGAGGCAGTGGGGATGCTGAAATCCAAACCTCAGTGTGGCTCTCTGACCAGGGCTGTGGCAGAGGCTTTTTGAGTGGAAGTGGCCCTGGCCTGCAGGTTGGGAGGTGGCGTTCAGTCACTAAGTCATGTCTGACTCTCTGTGACCCCATGGATTGCAGCACGCTGGCCTCCTCTGCTCCCTGCTGTCCCCAGCTGTCTGCTCAGATTCTTGTTCATTGATTTGGTGATGCTAGCCAATCATCTCATCCTCTGTCGCCCCCTTCTCCTGCCCTCCATCTTTTTCAACATCAGGGACTTTTCCAGTGAGCCGGCTCTTTGCATCAGGTGGCCAAAGTATTGTAGTTTCAGCGTCAGTCCTTCCAGTGAATATTCAGGGTTGATTTTCTTTAGGACTGACTGGTTTGCTCTCCTTGCAGTCTACGGGACTCTCAGGCGTCTTCTGCCTTCACTTTAGGTCACACTCTGGGCCACTTGCACAAGTCGCCCGCCCCAGTCTCACGTTAGGTCATTCACCGCCCCGAGCCTCAGTGTCCACGCCAGGTGCTGGACCTCGTGTCCAGAATTGTCTAAAATGATGAGGCTTTGTAAACCATGAAACACCACGCAAATGCGACTTTTCCAGCCCCCCTCATTCAGGAGGGCATTTGTGTGGCACGAATGGGTTAACCTTTCCTGCAGAAACCCCTCAGGTAGGACCCAGCAGTCCCTGCGGTGAGCCCCACTTTGAAGCGAGCTTCCAGAGCCGACCTCTGCTGGGCACTGCTCACGTGAATGCCCACCCTCGCCGCTCTTCCCCAGTCGCCTTCCTCGCCCACTGCCCTTGAGGTGTACCCGCACCTTCTTTGCAGATCTCCCGCTGAGAAGGGCCTTAATTAAATTTTCAGTCATGCCCTGCACCAGTTTCCGTCTTGAAGTCCTTGATGTTACATCACCACAGTGGTAGTTTTCTCGGTGCTGAGGCCAGAGGGCAAAAAAGAGTCTTTCTAGAAGGGGTCCCGTGTCAAGATGCGCGCCCATGTTTTCCAGTGCTGTGGCAGCTAAGCCTTCTCAGTGTCACCCACGCCCGGAGCCTGGCGACTGCTTGTCAGTCACCCACTCTAACTCTCCTCCTCACTTTCAAACGTCCGAAGGGTTCTTCTGGCTGCTGGCCATCTCTTCATTTGGCCTTTTCAGAGGCTGAAGGGCAGCGCGGCCATATACGGGAAAGGCCCAGTGCGTGCGGGTGACTGCTTGCTTACATTATTTCAAGTGTCAAGCCTTTATTTTTAGCTACTTTCTAAAAAAGACAGTGGAGAAAGAACCTCACGTTTATTCAGGGTTGTGTGGTCCCTATTTAGAGGCTTTCAATTTCTTCCCTCTTTTTTTTTTTTCTTTTTGAAGTGGAGTAAGTCCGTATGCAGCCATGCTTTGACCAGGAGACTGTCATTTCCATGGAAACACTGGGCTGCATGCCGTGCAGACTCAGCACCACTGCCCCCCAGCCTGCTTCCTGGCTCTTCCAGACAAATGACTTCCTGTTGGAGGGGAACTCCCAAGCCCCTTTGTGTGCTCTGTATACAGAGGGCAGCCCATGACGTCCCCAGGCTCCGTTTTCTCCATTCCCCAAAGGAGAGCGTTTATTAATTGGCCCCTGTGGAATGAGATACAGTAGAAAAGTGATGGTCCTTGAGCGGAGAATCCCAAGGCCGCCCACCCACTAGCCAGTCGGTCGCATAATCTGGGGAAGCTTGCTTCCCTTCCTGCTCTCATGTCTCTGCTTTCCCCGGGGTCAGACCTGGGAGGCCTGGGGGTGACTTAGTCTCTCCATCCATGGGCCCACAGGCAGGATTTGGCTCATCCAGAGATTGGTCAAGTGCAGGAAAAGGCTTCATGAAGGCCCTGAAATTCAGTGATACCCAGCCTGGGGGGAAAAAAGAACCCCAAACCTCTTACTGCATTTGAAACCATTTGAAGGTGAGAAAATAGGCTTATGGGTTTGTGCTTTTTAAAAAGCCTCCAGCCCATTGTATGTAGATGGGATTCTACAAGCAGACGGTCATGAGTATAAGCCCTTCCTGTCTGTAATGTGTTTTCAATTTGTCATTTTTATCCACATATAAAATGCATGCTATCACACAGACCATGCAGTGTACAACTTGGATTATCATAGAATGAGTACCACGTGTGTACCCAGCACACACATCAAAATGAAATCTTGTGAACCACCCCCACAGCCCCTTTCATGCTTCTTCCGGTTATCATGGCCTCCTCCCCACACAGAGACAAGCATCTCTTGACTCCGAACACCTCAGGAAACTTCTGTCTTGTTTTGAACTTTCTGTGAACGAAATGATGTGGTACATGCCCTTTGGAGTCTGGCTTCTTTTGTCGAGAGAACTTTGTCGCTGTTGATCTTAGCATACCGTTGTTCCCTCTGCTGCTCGACAAGTGGAATCTTCTATTTGTTTAATTTTATTTTTTAGAGAAGGTTGTCTTATTCCTGGCTCCTGGGGTCACGACTGAATTCTGTGAGGTCAGACCCCTCCTTTTCTGGTTCTTTGGTGGGAGATGGCAGTTCAGGAGTTATCAAATGTGGAAGCCACTCCTGACGTCGCCAGGCAGTTGGTGTGCAGACTGGTGAGACAGAGATGTGATGGAAATTTGCAGCTGATGTAGCTCCTGCTCGTCTCCCTGGACATCCCGCAGAGAATGAAAAGCATTGTGGCGATTCCATAGGTGAATGTAGCAGTCCTGCTCTCCTCCGACTGTGGAGGAGAGCCGCTCACCTCTTGAGTCTTTGTGTGAAGGTGCTCTTGGTCCTCAAGCACTGCTCAACGAAGACCCTGGGTGGGTATGCCCCTCCTAGGAGTTTGGTCTTGCCAACCCCATGGTTCTTTTGGGCTTTTGAGTTCTTTCTTTTAGCTAATTTCAGAAAACTAGGACAAAGCCCAAACTAAGGCAGGACCCAGGGAGGGACCAGCCCGGGAAATCTCCCCACTGAGACGAAAGCTGAGCTAGCTAGAGCTGTGGGCTGCAGCCATGCCTCGGCCTGTCTGCACTGGCTGTTCCCCACAAATTTACCTTTTAATAAGGTGTCTGTTTTTTTTTAAATTTTTTAAACTTTATCTTACACTTGGCTGTGCTCAGCCTTCATTGCTGCGAGGGCTGCTCTCTGGTTGCGGTACGTGGGCTTCTCACTGCAGCGGCTTGTCTGGTTGCGAGCTTTAGGGCCTGTGGGCTCCGTAGCTGTGGCTCCCGGGCTCCAGAGCAGACTCAGGAGCTGTGGTGTTTAGGCCTAACTGCCCCATGGCATGTGAGATCTTCCCGGACCACGATCAAACCCTCATCCCCTGTATTGGAAGGCAGATTCTTCACCACTGGGACCACCAGGGAAGTTCCAGCTTGGGTATAATTTCATCAGCTGAAGGAGGTCTCTCATGCCCCACGAGTTTTGCTCACCTGATAAGGTGGTCCTGTGTAGGAGGCCCACATGGCAGGGAACCTGAAGGCTCGAAGATCATACAGATCCAATTAGAATCCCAACTTTGCCTCTTCATTTCATTTTCATCAGCTCATTTGATAAAAGGGGTTTGAGGAAGTTCTTGCCACTTGTCAGTGTGACCTTGGGCATGTTACTGATCCTTTCAGAACTTCATATTTTAAATTACTGGAATGGGCATAATACACTGGGACTCATGTACAGGTTAAATTATAGTTTCTAAATACTAGCACACCCAAGAAGGGCATGCCAACCCTCTCCAGTGCTCTTGCCTGGAGAATCCCCATGGACAGAGGAGCCTGCTGGGCTCTATAGAGTCGGGCGCACACGTGAAGAATCTTAGTTCCCCGACCAGGGATTGAACCCACTTTCCCCTACATTGCAAGGTGGATTCTTAACCACTGGACCACCAGGGAAGGCCCTTCTTTCACTTTTCATTAAAATGGTAAAGTGCGAGCTTATCTACCCTCCTAAAAAAAGGAGGTTACAAGGAATCTCATAAAACTGCAGACGCAGTGAGTGTGTAGGGAAGGGCTGGAGGGATTAGCCCCATCCTGCGCTGTTTTTCCAAGGACGACGCTGGCTCACTTCCAGCTTGCGGCTTCTGCTCCTTGGTTTCCTCTGTTTGAGAGTGAGCGGTGGCTCAGTGNGGTGATGCCATCCAACCATCTCATCCTCTGTTGTCCCCTTCTCCTCCCATCTTCAATCTTTCCCAGCATCAGGGTCTTTTCTAATGAGTCATCTCTTCACATCAGGTGGCCAAAGTATTAGAGCTTCAGCTTCAGCCTGTCCTTCCAGTGAATATTCAGGTTTGTTTTCCTTTAGGATGGACTGGTTGGATCTAACACCACAGTTCAAAAGCATCAGTTCTTGGGCACTCAGCTATCTTTATAATCCAACTCTCACATCCATACATGACTACTGGAAAAACCATAGCCTTGACTAGATGGACCTTTGTTGGCAAAGTAATGTCTCTGCTTTCTAATATGCTGTCTACTTTGGTCATAACTTTCCTTCCAAGGAGTAAGCATCTTTTAATTTCATGGGTGCAGTCACCATCTGCAGTGATTTTGGAGCCCCCAAAATATAAAGTCTGCCACTGTTTCCACTTTTTCCCTATTTGCCATGAAGTGATGGGACCAGATGCCATGATCTTATTTTTTTGAATATTGAGCTTTAAGCCAACTTTTTCACCCTCCTCTTTCACCTTCATCAAGAGGCTCTTTACTTCCTCTTTGCTTTCTGCCATAAGGGTGGTGTCATCTGCATATCTGAGGTTATTGATATTTCTCCCAGCAAGCTTGATTCCAGCTTGTGCTTCATCCAGCCCAGAGTTTCTCATGATGTACTCTGCATATATGGGGAGTTCATTCTATCTGCATGGGATTTATAAGTGTTGTCTAATTTTGTATTTCCTTTTTTTCTAAATTTTAAGTTTCTTCTTTTTAATTTTTTGATCCATTAAGTGCTTTTAAATTTTAATTTTTCTTTACTATTTTGGAAGTTCTACACACTTCTGTTTTCATTGTTGGAGGGGACTTGCCTTTGAAATTTTACCCATTATACACAGAATGTTGTTGTTTGTTTTGTTTTGTTTCCAGCATTATTAATATAAGTTGGTCGTACAACATTGTATTAAACGTTAAGGTGTACACTGTGTCTACTTCATACACTTATATAGAGCAAAATAATTTGATTTCCACAATGATTTTAGCTAACACCTCCAGCAGATCACGTAATTGCCATTTGTTTTTTTGTGATGAGAACAGTTCAGATCTAATCTCTTAACAACTTTCAAGTATATAAAATACCAAATCACCATGCTGTACATTAGAGCCTCGGAAATTTTTCCTCTTATATAGCTGGAAGTTTGTACCCTTTGACCAACACCAACCCATTTCCCCAACACACACCCCAGCCCCTCATAACCACAATTCTCTCTATTTCTATGAGCTCATCTTTTTTTACATTACACATATAAGTGGAATCATAAAGTAATTCTCTTTCTCTGACATTTCATGGAGGATCACATTTGATTTGTAATGTTGAGCATCTTTTCCTATACCTGTTGATCATCGGTATGTCTTCTTTGGGAAAATAAAGTCTATTCAGTTCCCCTGCCCATTTTTAAAATCTAATTGATTGTGTTTGTTTGTTTTCCTACTGAATTATATGAGTTCTTTATATATTTTGCATATTAATCCCTTATCAGATATATGATTTACAAATATTTTCTCCCATTTCTTAGGTTGCCTTTTCATTGTGTTGGCTATTCTTTTTTTGTGAAAATTTTTAGTTGGACATAGTCCCACTTATTAATTTTTGCTTTTGTTGCTTGTGCTTTTGGTGTCATATCCAAAAAATCATTGCAAAGATGAGTTTCCCTATGTTTTCTAGTTTTACAGTTGCAGGTCTCATGCTTCAGTCTTTAATCCATTTCAAGTTAATTTTTTTGTATCATGTAATATAAGGCTCCAAACTCATTCTGCATGTGGCTCTTCAGTTTTCCCAACACCATTTATTGAAGAGACTATATTTTCCCCATTGAATATTTTTGGCTCACTTGTCATTTATTAGTTGGCCATATATGTGAGCATTTATTTCTGGACTCTTGATTATTTTTCACTGATTTATGTGTCTTTCTTTATTCCAGTGCCATACTGTTTATTTCTTTTTTGCAATACTGTTTTAATCATTATATCTTGGAGTATAGTTTAAAATCAGGAAATGTGATACCTCTAGTTTTGTTCTTCTTTCTTAGGATTGCTTTGGCTATTCAGGGTCTTTTGTGGTTCCATATGAACGGCCGTCTTTTCCATTAGCATTTACCAAATAGTTCATTCTTCCTGCTACTGTTTTGGGATGCTCCCTTTATCCTATATTAAATTTCCATTTATATCTGTATCTGTTTCTGGACTCTATGTTCTGATTGATATAATCATCTATACCTGCAACTCTGTGTGACTCCATGGACTGTAGCCTGCCAGGCTCCTCTGTCCATGGGGTTCTCCAGGCAAGAATACTGGAATGGGTTGCCATTTCCTTCTCCGGGGGATCTTCCCAACCCAGGGATTGAATCTGGGTTTCCAGCATTGCAGGCTGACTCTTGACTGGAGTGGGTTGCTTTTCCTTTCTCCAGGGGATCTGCCCAACCCAGGGATGGAACCCAGATCTCCTGCATCTCCTGCAGAAAAGAACCCAGATCTCCTGCATCTCCTGCAGAAAATGTAGCATTGATACATTATCTAATACATAATATAATATGCTTATCTAATTGACAGCCAATATTCCAGTTGTATCAATTAATGCTGTTCTTTGTAGCATTTCCTCTTCCCAGTTCAGGCTGTAGTCCTGAATCTAGTTGTCCTGATTCTTTGAAATGTGTTTCCTTGAATTTGGAACATTAGCAGAAAAATAATTTTAATCACCAGATCAAAGATTTTCTTGTTTTTTTTTCCCCCTCTGTATAGTTATTATTTTTCTCTTTGCAAATAATATGCAGTGTGTAGGGAGATACACTGAGACCATGCAAATGCCCTCCTCCTCATTAACCTGCCACCCACCATATAGCACCTAAATGCATCATTACCATGGTCTACAACTCTCCTCACTTTGAGATTGAAACCTAGCTGATCAAGCATTACAGTTTGCTTTTTTGGAAGGTATAATGTTATCTCTTTTTGAGAATAAGATATGGAGCATAACTTATAATCATTTATAATCATACCATGACAAAAATAATAAATCCAGATACTGCTAAAACCTTCTATTCTCCATTTCTTTTGCAGGCATCAATGGCTATGTTTTTGATAGCTTGCAGCTGTCAGTTTGTTTGCATGAGGTGGCATACTGGTATATTCTAAGTGTTGGAGCCCAAATTGACTTCCTCTCTGTCTTCTTCTCTGGATATACCTTCAAACACAAAATGGTCTATGAAGACACACTCACCCTATTCCCCTTCTCAGGAGAAACTGTCTTCATGTCAATGGAAAATCCAGGTTAGTTATTTATATTATTCTTTTACTAACAGCAGTGTTTGCTTCACTGGCCATTCACATGGTTTTTTGCCCACTAGCTCACATCTGCCCACTAGCTCATCACATGCTAAATGGTTCAGGTTATTTTGGTAATTGCAAGGCATTTTAATGACAGAACCATATTAAATGAGCTTCACAGGTGGCTCAGTGGGGACAGAATCTGCCCGCAGTGCAGGAGATGCAAGAGATGCAGGTTTGATCCCAGGGTTGGGAAGATCCCCTGGAGGAAGGCATGGCAACCCACTCCAGTATCCTTGCCTGGAGAATCCCATGGACAGAGGAGCCTGGCAGACTACAGTCTATAAGGTTGCAAAGAGTTGGCCATGACTGAACATGCACATATGCACCACAGCAAATGTTTAAGTTAAAAGTCTTTGCTTTAAAAAGTGCCTTTACTTGCTGTGGGCCAACATTTTAAGTCTGTTTATTAGACTGTAGTGGCGAATATACATTTATACCTGTAGTTAACACACAGGGTCTGGCTAAATATGTTTCTGTGTGCCTTGTGAACATTTGTTTTTTTGGGAAGTGCATAATAATCTCCTCTTGCATGCACACATACCATCAAACCACTGTGAAGCCTTCAGGATGAATGTGGCTGTCAACTTCTCATCATCTGCCTCCCTCTAGAATGACTCAAAGGCAAAGCTTTTGAGCACACCCAGTCTGGTGATCTGGAGAAGGTGATGGCATCCCACTCCAGTACTCTTGCCTGGAAAACCCCATGGATGGAGGAGCCTGGTGGCTGCAGTCCATGGGGTCATGAAGAGTCAGACACGACTGAGCGACTTCACTTTTACTTTTCACTTTCATGCATTGGAGAAGGAAATGGCAACCCACTCCAGTGTTCTTGCCTGGAGAATCCCAGGGACGGGGAACCTGTTGGGCTGCCGTCTATGGAGTCGCACAGAGTCGGACATGACTGAAGCGACTTAGCAGCAGCAGCAGCAGCAGCAGTCTGGTGATCAGGAGGAACACTGACCCTGTCTAAACCTAACAGATTGTAGTTATTCTCTTACACTTATAACTTTTCTGGAGATAAATTCTCATGAGGAAATTTCTAGGGAATCAAGACTAATCTTACCATATAAAACCATGGATTCACCTTCATACCCAGAAACTCATTTTATACTTCAGTAATGTATTTTTGTGGGAAGTGAGTGAAGAAGACCCTGACAGAACTCCAATAACATCTCTGAAAGTATCTTGTTTCTTTATGTTTATATCTTCATTATCTGCTTTACAGCTAAGTTGTAAGGTCTCAGAGACCTTGTCATCTTGTTTGTCATTGAATCCCCAATGTTTATAGTGCCTGGCTTATAGTAGCTGCTTAATAAACATTTTTTCAATGAATGAATTTAAAATGTGCAAAAATGTTATAAAACAGTATACATAATATGATTGTAGTTGTCTAAACCAAAGAAAGTGTGTGTGTGTGTGTGTGTGTGTGTGTGTGTGTGTGTGTGTAGGCAGAGAATGCTATTTAAAATATCAACATTTTCAGAAGCTTGTAAACTACTTTGGTAATCAGTTAAATTCTAAAGACAAATTAAAATTCTGCTTTATGTGTCTTGAGGGGAAATTTTCTGTCTTGATTATAAAGCTTAAGCTAAATAAAGCCCCTCTTCTATGTTACTGATTTCTTATTTTAACTTCACTGTCGTCATGTAACAGACTGTGTATGATTACAGTTCTTTTAAATGTGGTGAGACTTGCCATGCACCCAGCATATGGTTTACTTTTGGCTAACGGCCCATTTGCACCTTTGACACTGGCACCACCACAGCAGGTGTGCTCAGGCTCCAAACACAGGCACAGTGAATTCCATTGTCACACTAGGCACCCGCACTCCAAACAGTGGAATTGTCACAAATGCATGCATGTCTCTGCCCCAGAAACCAGGAATATTACCCAGGCCTGTGTGCTCACATGCCAGACCCAGCACCAAGAATCCCCTCAGCTAGGGCCTCAGTCTGCGGGTGAAAAGAAAAACAAAAGAACCTCAGCAGCCTTCACCACCTAGGAGATCAACAGCCCTCATCACCATCATGGACACTCACAGCTTTGACAACCAAGGACCCTCCATAATCTTTGCTGACACTGACCTCAGCTGACCGAGCTGCATGTGGTCTATGCTGTTGTACCCTCGTTGGAACTGGAGCTGCTGAATCACACATTGAAAAAGAAAGAAAGAACCCAGAAATCCTGGAGCTAAAGAATACAGTGAATGAAAAAAATGCAACAGAGAACTTTAAAAATATACTTGATTAAGCTGAAGAAAGAATCTGCAAACTCCAAGATAAATCTTTTGACATTATTGAGTCAAGAGGAGAAAAAAAAGAATGAAGAAAGCCTGCAGGACTTATGGAATACCATTACGTTTTTCCAAAAGAGACAAAGAAGAGACAAACAGGTATATGAATATGTTCTCAACATCACTAATCATCAGGCAATGCAAATCAAAACCACAGTAAAATATCAGTTCATACCTGTCAAAATGACTGTTATCAAGCAGTCAGAGGATGATAAGGATGTTGGCAAGGATGTAGAGAAAGTATCCTTGTGCACTGTTGGTGGGAATGTACATTGGTGTAGTCATTATGAAGAACTGTGTGAAGATTCCTCCAAAAGTTAAAAAGAGAACTACCATCTGATCCAGCGATCCCACTTCTGGGTATATGTACAAAGGAAATTAAATCAGGATCCTAAAGAGATACCTGCACTCCCATATTTATCACTGCACTCTTCATAATAACCAAGACATGGAAAGAACCTAAGTGTCCATTTATGAATATATGGCAGAGTAGAAAGACCCTGAGCGCATCTCCTCTCATAGGCACACCACAATCACAACTATTTTCAGAACAGCCATCAATGGAAAAGACTTGAACCTACCAGAGCAGATCTCCTATAACTAAAGCTATAAAGAAGGAACTGCAATAAGATGGTAGGACAGACTTATATCCCTGGGTGTAGGACAGACTTATATCCCTGGGTGGGCATTTCACAAATAGGAGAATTACAGGTGCAGAGGCTTTCTCAAAAGAAGTAGGACGTCTAGCCCCACATCAGACTCCCCAGTCCAGGGATCCTGGACCAGAAAGACAAGCCCCCAGAGCATTTGGCTTTGAAGGCCAATTGAGAGTCCCATAGAGCTGGGGGAAATAGCGACCTCACTCTCACATGGTCCAGGGCAAAAGCAGGAATAGGAGGCTGGGTCAGACTCACCTACTGATTTTGGAGAGTCTCCTGGAGAAGCAGGTAGCAACTGCAGCTCCTCCTGGGGACATAGAAACTGGTGGCAGCCATTCTGGGGAGCTCTTTCTACCACATGGACACTGGTGCTTGCAAATGCCATTGAGGAATCCTCTGTCTGGCTTATTAGCAAGAAAATGCAGTCCCACCCTGTCTCAACATCTATAGGTGCCAGTTTTAGGACACATGATGGCAAGCAAATAACTGGGCATGAACACAGCCCACCCACCAACAGACAGGTTGCCTTAAGAACTCCCTGAGACCACAGAAGCCCCTGGACATGGCCCTGCCCACCAGAGGGCACAAGGTCTGTCCCTGCACACCATTGTGCAGGCACCAGATCCAGGACTTCCAGCCAGAGAACCTGGGACAAATCTCTACCCACCAGTGGGCAGGCACCAGCCCTAGAATCCCCTGGACCCTGGTCCTGCCCTTCAGTGAGCCTGCTCTAGCCTCAGAACCAGCTTCACCCACCAATGGATGTCACTCTTTGTCACTATTTGCCGTCATTATCTGCATATGACATGATGCTGTACATAGAAAATCCTAAAGACAGCACCAAAAAACTACTAGAGCTCATCAGGGAATTTGGTACAGTTACAGGATATAACACCACTAAGGCTTCCCTTGTGGTTCATCTGGTAAAGAATCTGCCTGCAATGCAAGAGACCTGGGTTCGATCCCTGGGTTGGGAAGATCCCCTGGAGAACAGAAAAGCAACCCACTCCAGTATTCTGGCCTGGAGAATTCCATGGATTATATAGTCCATGGGGTCACAAAGAGTCAGACACAACTGAGCGACTTAACTTTCACTTTTCACAAGATATAAAATTAATATACAGAAAATCTGTTGCATTTCTATACACTAGCAATGAACTATCAGAAAGAGAAATTAAGGAAACCGTCCCATTTATAATTGCATCATAAAAAAATAAGATATCTAGGAATAAACCTACCTAAGGAGACAAAGGGATCCCAGGTGGCTCAGTGATAAAGAACCCCCCTGCCAATGCAGGAGATACAGAGACATAGGTTCAATCCCTGGGATGGGAAGATCCCCTAGAGAAGGGAATGGTAACCCATTCCAGTATTCTTGCCTGGAAAATCCCATGGACAAAGGAGGCTGGCAGGCTACAGTCATGGGGCCACAAAGAGTTAGATGAAAGACCTGTACTCACAAAACTATAAGACACTGATGATAGAAATCAAAAATAGGAAGATAGATCATGTACTTGGATGGGAAGAATCAGTACTGTAAAAACTACTATGTTACCCAAGGAAATGTACAGATTCAATGCAATCTCTTTCATATTACCAATGCCATTTTTCACAGAACAAATGACACTGATTAGCCAAAATAATCTTGAGAAAGAAAAACAGAATTAGATGAATCATCCTCCCTGACTTCATACTACAAAGCAACAGTTATCAAAACAGTATGGTACTAGTACAAAAAAAGAGAAAGATCAATGGAACAGGGTAGACAGCCCCAAAGTAAACTCACACACTATGGTCAATCTATCACAAAGGAAGCAAGAATATACAATGGATAAAAGACAATCTCCAGATACTGAAGAAAAACTGGACAGATGCATGTAAGAGAATGATATTACATTAGAGAATTTGTATATTATACAAAATAAATGCAAAATAAAGACCTAAACTGAATACTATAAAACTAGAAAAAGACATAGGTGAAAAACTCTTTGACATAAACTGTGTCAATATTTTTTGGTTCTATCTCTTGAAGCAAAGGAGATAAAAGCAAAAATAAATAAAAGGGACCTCATTAAACTTAAAAATTTGCACAGCAAAAGAAACCATTAACAAAACAAAAACAGAAAGACCTATTGAATGGGAAAATATATTTTGCAAATGATATGACCAATGGGTTAATATCCAAACTATATAAACAGCTCACACAGCTCAACATCAAAAAAAATTCAATCAAAAATAGACAGAAGGCCCAAATAGATGTTTTTACAGAAAAGACATAGTATTGGCCAACAAGCACATGAAAAGATGTTCAGTTCAGTTCAGTTCAGTCGCTCAGTCGTGTCCGACTCTTTGCGACCCCATGAATCACAGCACGCCAGGCCTCCCTGTCCATCAACAACTCCCGGAATTCACTCAGATGCACATCCATCGAGTCAGTGATGCCATCCAGCCATCTCATCCTCTGTCGTCCCCTTCTCCTCCAGCCCCCAATCTCTCCCAGCATCAAAGTCTTTTCCAATGAAAAGATGTTCAGCATAGTTAATTATTAGAGAAATGCAAATCAAAACTACAATGAGGTATGACCTCACACCAGTCAGAAGGTATCATCAAAAAATCCACTAATAGGGCTACCCTGGTGGTCCAATTATTAAGAATCTGCCTACCAATGCAGGGGACACGGGTTTGATCCCTATTTGAGGAAGACCACACATGCTGTAAGACAGCTAAGCCTATGTACCAGAATGACTTGAGCCCATGCTCTAAAGCCCGTGCTCCCCAAGAATAGAAACTGCCGCAATAAGAAGCCCACACAGCACAACTAGAAAATAGCCCCTGTTCCCCACAACTAGAGAAAACCCATGTACATCAATGAAGATCCAGAGCAGCTATAAATAAATAAAACTTTTTTTTTAATCCACAAACAATAAATGCTGGTGAGGGTGTGGAGAGAAGGACACCCTCCTACACGGTTGCTGGGAATGTAAATTGATGCAGCCACTATGAAAAACAGTATGGAGGTTTCTCAAAAACATACAAATAGAACTACTATATGACTCAGAAACTCCACTCCTGGGTATTTATCCAAAAAAATGAAAACTCTAAGCTATGCGTCCCAAAGTTCATAGCAGCACTATTTACAATTGCCAAGCTAGGTATCCATCAATAGATGAATGAATAAAGATGTATACACACACACAGGCTTCCCTGGTATAGCACTCATCTGGTAAAAAAGCTGCCTGCAATGCAGGAGACCCTGGTTCGATTCCTGGGTTGGGAAGATCCCCTGGAGAAGGGATAGGCTCCCCACTCCAGTATTCTTGGGCTTCCCTNTCAATAGATGAATGAATAAAGATGTATACACACACACAGGCTTCCCTGGTATAGCACTCATCTGGTAAAAAAGCTGCCTGCAATGCAGGAGACCCTGGTTCGATTCCTGGGTTGGGAAGATCCCCTGGAGAAGGGATAGGCTCCCCACTCCAGTATTCTTGGGCTTCCCTGGTAGCTCAGATGGTAAAGAATCTGCGTGCAATGTGGGAGACCTGGGTTCAATCCCTGGGTTCAGAAGATCGCCTGGAGGAGGTGATGGCAACCCACTCCAGTATTCTTGCCTAGAGAATCCTCATGGACAGAGGAGCTTGGCAGGCTACAGTCCGTGCTGTTGCAAAGAGTTGGGCATGACTGAGCAACTAACCACAGCATAGCACAGCACAGTATACACACACAATGGACTACTACTCAGCCATAAAAAAGAATAAAATACTGTCATTTGCAGCAACATAGATGGGCTTGGAAGACATTAGGCTGAGTGAAATAAGTTAGAGAAAGACAAATACTGTATGATATCACTTAAAGGTGGAATCTAAAAAATACAACAAACTAGTGAATATAACAGAAAAGAAATAGACTCCCAGATGTAAGGAAGAAACTAGTGCTTACCAGTGGAAAGAAGTGGGCAGGGGCAATATAGGGGCAGAAGAATAAGAAATACAAACTAGTAAAATAAATAAGCTTCAAGGATATATAGAACCACACAGGGAATATAGCTGATATTTTGTAATAACAATAAATGGAGTATAACCTTTAAAATTTGTGAGTCGCTATGTTGTACACCTGAAATTTGTATGGTACATCCACCACAACTCAAAAAAAAAAATTTGTAATAAAAAATCTTAATTAAACAAACTGAAAATGAAAAAGTAATATATGTATATATGATGAACTATTATTCATCCATTAAAAAAAAGGAAAAACTAGCATTTGTGACAATATGGAGGAACCTGAGGGCATTATGCTAAGTGAATAAGCCAGATGAAGACAAATGTTATGTGGAATCACTAATATGCAAAATCTCTTTTTTTAAAGAAAAGAAAAATTTGAACTCTGAAACTCATAGTAGAATGACGGTTATATCATGTTTTGTAATTTGCTTTGGGCTTCCCTCATAGCTCAGGTGGTAAAGAATCCACCTACAATGCAGGAGACCCCAGTTTGATTCATGGGTTGGGAAGATCCCCTGGAGAAGGGAAAGGTTACCCACTCCAGTATTCTGGCCTGGAGAATTCCCT
>SJYX01023289.1:626810-656854 GCA_006410675.1 Oreotragus oreotragus | reverse complement strand
GTGTATGTAGAAAGAAAAATAAAAATAAAATTGTTAGCTGGGGGGGGGGGGGTTGTTAACTGGATTTACTGGGTGGGAGGATTGTTAATCATACATATATATATAATTGTTAACTGGGTGGGGGGAGAGTTGAATGTACCTAGGGAAGAGGGCTTCAGATGCATTTTCCCCAAGCATTGCTCTAGTGGCTGGCTTGTCTGTCACCTCACCATATGAGACCCACGTTTTCCCTGAATGTTAAGAACCAGACATAAATATTACTCCACAGCCTACTTAATTTAATTTAAATTTCTTTCGCATTGCTCAAATTTTCCAAAAACACATTTTCCTCCTCCTCTTTTTTACAATTTCCATGTTTTCCCCTAATGCTAACAGAAACTTTCCTTAGAGAAGGCATGTTGGTTATTATCCATTGACCTCTTCCTTTTTAAGTGTCTTTAGATTTATTTTGTAAAGAATTTTTTTCAACAGGAGTAAAATATATTTCCTTTTGTTACAAAAGAAGGCTTTTGCTGTTAATATCATGTCTTAAATTTATTGGTAACATGGAAAATGACAATCTTTTTCATTTATCAAAAATTCTAGTTGTAGCTTCACATTTAGAAGTCAAATTCAATTTTGACTTATAAGAACATTCAAATTTCAAAGAGCTTAGCAAATTAAGAAAACATGATACCACACAAAGAATTCCTTGAGAAGATCTGATGCTTGGAGTCAGGTTTTCCTCCCTCCTTTAGAGAAACAGTGATTAAAATGGATAGATATTTAGTTCCAGAGAATGGAGTTTAATGTTGTGTGGTGTATGTTAACCAATTAAAAGTGAACTTTAAGTTCATCTATTTGTTATTAACAAATTTTCACTGTATTAGCTGCTAATATTGTGCTGCTGAGTAAAAAAATATCATGATTCCTGTCCTTGATCTGGTAGGGGAGGCAGATGATAAACAAGCCAGAAAATTGAATTGGTATTTAAAATGAGATGCAAAGACTTTTTAAGGAGATGGCAATAAAGTGTGCCTTTTGTTAGGAATTAAGTTTACATAGGTTCCCATCAACAGATATGAGTGCAGTGATATATACAAGGCTCTAAAAAAGACATAAAGATACAAAAAAGAAAAATAACAAATTTGGACCACAAGGAGGTTGCTGAATAGCATCCATGCCTATTTAGAATGATTATTTTGAATTCTGTGCTTTGCTGAAAGTGAAAAGTGAAAGTGAAGTTGCTCAGTCGTGTCTGACTCTTAGTGACCCCATGGACTGCAGCCCNCTACTATTCAACATAGTTCTGGAAGTTTTGGCCACAGCAATCAGAGCAGAAAAAGAAATAAAAGGAATCCAAATTGGAAAAGAAGAAGTAAAACTCTCACTGTTTGCAGATGACATGATCCTCTACATAGAAAACCCTAAAGACTCCACCAGAAAATTACTAGAGCTAATCAATGAATATAGTAAAGTTGCAGGATATAAAATCAACACACAGAAATCCCTTGCATTCCTATACACTAATAATGAGAAAGTAGAAAAAGAAATTAAGGAAACAATTCCATTCACCATTGCAATGAAAAGAATAAAATACTTAGGAATATATCTACCTAAAGAAACTAAAGACCTATATATAGAAAACTATAAAACACTGATGAAAGAAATCAAAGAGGACACTAATAGATGGAGAAATATACCATGTTCATGGATTGGAAGAATCAATATAGTGAAAATGAATATATTACCCAAAGCAACCTACAGATTCAATGAAATCTTTTTTAAAAATTCAGATGGAATTGCTTATGAAATGGCACAGAGGGGGAAGAGTAAGAGAAGTAGTGGGCTGGGGCTTCTCACACTTTCTGAGAATTCTGTTTCCTTTTTGGTCCCCCAAGCCAGGCTTTTCCTGGAGCTTTCTTTGAACCATAATGCTTACTTCCAGGCTTCTGGCTGTGTTAGGTATAAGCCAGGGATACTAGAAGAGAAAAAAGGGAAAACTCAATAGTGGTTTTGAGAAAAAATAAATCACAGTGAAGTTAGAAGTTACTAGAGTGACTGTAAACAATAAAATCAGAAATGAAAGAAGAGACAGTAAAAATAAGAAATACTAAGGAAAATAAGAAACTACTATGAACAATAAAAAATCAGATAGCCTAGAAGAAATAAGTAAATTCCTAAAGACATACAATCTACCAAGACTGAATTGTGAAGACAGGAAATCTGAACAAACCAATTATTAGCAAAAAGACTGAATCACTAATCAAAATCTTCCAACAGACAGAAATCCAGGATCAGATGCCTTCACAATTAATTCTACTAAATATATTAATATAAAGAAGAATTAATAACTTATCTTAAGCCCTTCGAAATATAATAAAAAGAAGGTAATACTGCTAAACTCATGTTTTAAGGCCAGCATAACCTGATACCAAAACCAGATAAAGATCGTTACAAGAAAATTGCAGGTTAGCATCCCTGATGAACACAGATGCAAAAATTCTCTTCAACATACTAGTAAACTAAATTCAACAGTACACTAAAAGGATTATACACCATGATCAAGTGAGATTTGGTTCTGAGATGTAAGAATGGCTCAGCATCCACAAATCAATGTGATACAATGTTTTAACTAAATGAAGGGTAAAAATATGATAATATCAACAGAAGTTAAAAAAGCATTTCCCAAAATTGAACATCCTTTATGATAACTATCAGCAAACTAGGAATGGATGAATGTGTCTCAACATAATAAAGTACATATATGACAAACTCACATCAATCATATTCAATGGTGGCAGGTTGAAAGATTTCCCACTAAGATCAGGAATAAGACAAACGGGGTCCCACTCTCACCACTCCTTCAACATGGTATTAAAAGTCCTAACCAGAACCATTAGGCAAGAAGTAACAAAAGTCATCCTTATCTGAAGAGAGGAAGTAAATAAAGTTAGCTTTGACTGAAGATACAGTCTTATACATAGAAAACTAAAGATTACACAAAAAACTGTTAGAACTAATGAACAAATTCGTAAAGTTCCAAGATACAAAAATATACAGAAATCAGTTGCATTTCTATATACTAACAACTAATTATCTGGAAAAGAAATTTTTAAAAAATTCCATTTATAATACCATCAAAATAATAATACTTAGGAATAAATTTAGCAAAGGAGCTAAAAGATCTGTATACTATAAATAATAAGACATTGATGAAAGAAATTGAAGAAGATACAAAGATGGAAAGGTATCCGATATTCATGGGTTAGGAAAATTAATATTGTTAAAATGTCCATTCTGCCCAAAGCCATCTACATGTTCAACGCAAATCCTATCAAAATTCCAATGGATTATTCCCATATATAGAAAAAGAAATATTAAATTTCACATGGAACCCCAAAAGACTTTGAATAGTCAAGGAGGCATCACACTTCCTGATTTAAAACCTTATTATGTAGCTATAGTTATCAAAGCAGTATGGTAAAGGCATAAAAACAGACACACAGATCAATGAAACAGAACTCAGAGCCCAGAAATGAACCCAAACATATATTATAAACTAATATTTGACAAGGAAGGCAAGAATACTCAATGGGGATAGTCTCTTCAATAAATGGTTTTGGAAAAATAGGATAGTTACATGTATAAGAATGAAAATGGCCCCCATCTTTCACCACTCACAAAAATGAACCCCAAATGGATTAAAAATGGCTATAAGAAAACTGTAGAGGTTTTTCCCAAAATTTTGAACTAATTTTATTTCTTTCAGACATATACCCAACAATCATCCATAAAATAAGTTGATTTTAACAATGGGCAAATGACCTGAACAGATATATTTTCAAAGAAGGCATAAATATAGCCAATCTATACATGAAAAAATGCTTAGTATCACTAATCATCAGGGAGTTGAAAATCAAACAACGATAAGACATCACCTCATACTTTTCGAATGTCCATTATCAGAAAGACAAGAGGTAGCAAGTGTTGGTGTGTGTGAAAGAAAAAGAACACTTGTGCACTGTTGGTGGGAACATAAACTGATGCAGTCACTGTGGAAACTAGTCTGGAATTTCCTCAACAAATTTAAAACAGAACTCCTACCTGATCCAGCAAGTCCACTTCTGCGTATATATCCAAAGGAAAGAAAATCATTACCCTGAGGATATATCTGTATTCCTACGGTCCTTGCAGGGTTATTCACAATATCCGAGGTATAGAAATAACCTAAGTATCCTTTGATTAGATAATCGGATCAAAAAAATGTGATACACACCCACACACAGGAATATTACTCAGTCTTAAAGAAGGAAATCCCATCACGGCAAAAACATGGATGAACCTGGAGGTCATTAAGCTGAGTAAAATAAGCCAGACACAGAAAGACAAATACTATGTGGTATCACTTTTATATAGAATTGTAAAAGATTCTTTTGATTAGAAAGTTATTAAATTTCCTGGTGTTCTTGCACATGTTGAAAGAGCCACAGACAACTAAGAAACAAAAAGCAGAGCAATTATTATCTTCAATAAAAGCAAAAAGAAATATAGGAAAGGAAACACTAATTGTAACAGTTCACATGGCTTTGCCATGCACAATGTTTATATATCAAAAAATGAAAGCATCAAATATCATTTTGATATGATCAATATATTACCAAAAAGCAATTCAATATATGGTTAATATATATGTTCATGAGAAGAATGGAGGAAAGGAATTAGGGAGTGAATGTAGGGAACTAAAGGTTGATCTAAGAAAGATACTATCTAAAAGTTAAAATCAAGAACCAGACAAATGCATTTTAATTGAGAAATGAGAACGTAGCTCTTAGAAGAAACAGGTGAAAAAGATGAAAGCTATCACACTGAGACAGAGAGCTTGATTTGAGCAAGAGTTTGTTATTTTTCATTACAAATCTCTGACTTTTTAAAGTATGAATTAACTCAATATAAATAAAAAGCAATTTAATCTTTAATACAGACTAGTGATTGTATTAGCAAATAAATAAGATTGGTATTATTGTAATTTCTTGCCTGTACAAGTTTAATATTTTACCTCCTCTCACTTTCAATATAATCTGCATTTTTTTCAGTCTAAATTGCTGCCTCTTTTTTGCCAAATTAACCTTTCTACAGTATAACTCAAATTATATTCTCAAAAACTGTCAGTGGCTAAATTTACTAATCTGGCATGAAACTTCTCCAGAACTTACTCCCCAACTATTTTTCTTCCACTTAATCTAGAGGTTGTTTGTGCAGCCATTTTTGCATATTTTGTTGGAAGCAATGAGGATACAGTGATGGACAAGATAGACATAATTCCAGTTCCTGAGACACATTCTACATACTTCCTGCCAACACCCTTTTTTTTACACCTTTGTTCTAATATTTTTGGCTTTTTAGCCCTCTCCTTCTTCTTCAAGTATATATACACAAACCCTGGTTACTCTTCAAGGCAAAATGCAAAGACGACCTCCTTCACAAGGTTCTTTGTGACTTTGCACCCCTCAGTGGAAGTTAATTTTTTTCTTACCCAATCATCTTTATTTAGCCTTTCTCCAGGCAAGAACACTGGAGTGGGTTGCCATTTCCTTCTCCAAAAGGAACTATAGAAAGAAAGAAAATGAAGTCATTCAGTCATGTCTGACTCTTTGGGACCCCATGGACTATAGCCTACCAGGCTCCTCCATCCATGGAATTTTCCAGGCAATATATTATTAAAGTACAGTATTCTCAGAATGCTATGTCTGTATCATTCATATTTTTATTATTACTTTTTAATAAACATATTTAAACATTAAAAATAAATAAAAAATAAAGTACAGTATTGTATTCAGTTTCCCTGGTTTTACTTAATGTCCTTTTTTCTGTTCCTAGATCCATTCAAGAAACCATATTACACTTAGTCATCCTTCCTCTTGGCTGTGATAGTTTCTCAGACTTATTTTAGATGACTCTATCAGTTTTCTATTGCTTCAATAAAATATTACACAAATGTAGTCACTTAATATAAGCTGATTATCTTCCAGTTCTGTAGGTTATACATCCAATCCAGGCCTCGGTGGCCTAAAATCAGGTGATCCAGAGAGCTTATTTCTTTCTGGAGGTTTTAGGGGACAATCTGTTTCCTTACTTTGTCCAGTTTCCACAGGCCATCTACACACCTACCAACAGCCTCGGATAATTCTGAAGAAAAGCATTCAGGTATTTTATAGAATGTCCTCAACAGGGATATGTCCAGTGTTTTTCTCATGATTAGACTGTGGTGTGGGTTTTGCAGGGAGGGAGATCACTCTGGTAAAGTAACACCCTCCAATATCAAGTATGCACGCATGCAATCAACATGACTTGTCACTGCTGTGCTGTGCTTAGTTGCTCAGTTGTATCCAACTCTGCAACCCGGTGGACTATAGCCCGCCAGGCTCCTCTGTCCACAGGAATTCTCCAGGCAAGAATACTGGAGACTACCCTCCTTCAGGGGATCTTTGCAACTCAGGGATCAAACCCAGATCTCCAGCATTTCAGGCAGATTCTTTCCCTGAATCTGAGTAACGGTAAGCCATGTTTACTGAGCCACCAGGGAAGCCTTGTCGCCCCTGAGGGATGCTAAGTCACCTGGTGAGGTCGTATTTATCAGATGTGGTAGACACAATACTCACTACCATATGTGACTCTGTCCTAAACCCTGGAGCCTGTGATTATCTTAGGCTGTATAACAAAGGAGATTTAAGGTTGCCAGATGGAAATAAGTTCAGCTCATCTTCAGATAGGGAGGTTATCCTAAGTACCTGGCTGGGATCACTATTATCAAAAGGCAGAAGAGAGAGTCAGAGAAATGGATGCAATGAAGGAAGCAACTCATGATGATGTGATGTGAGGAGAACCAGACAGGTTGTTGCTAGTTTTGAAGACAGAGAAAGCAGGTCATGCGCTAAGAAGATGGGCAGCCTCTGGAAGCCAAAAAAATCCAAGGAAGCAGATTCTCCTCTAGAACCTCCAGAGGAATGCAGCCCTACTCCCATGCTTGACCGCACCTTAATTTTAGCCCAGTGTTAAACCTCATACTGTAAAATAATTGTGTTTTATTGTTTTACACCACCAAGTTTGTAGTAAGTTGTATAGCAGCAAAACCTGTACTTGCTTTTCTCTAAAAAATTATTCTCCACCCTCCCCAGCCCTCTAGTTCCCACAGTCTGCTCGCTGGGAGGGAGGCACAATGCACAGTCCATACTTGAGGAGGGGGAGTTACACTCCACTTCCTTAAAGGTAAAGTAGCTGCGTAAATGTTTTGGGATTCTTCTATGGGAGAAATTGATCTATTCTTCTTGACTACTTAATTATTCATTTATTTACGTCAGTATGGACTCACAGATATTTATTTTATATTTCAGTTTATTAGATTTCCACCTTACATCCTCTTGGCCAAAAATAGGTCATACACCCAGCCCCTGGACCAAAAGGAGCTCTGTGACTGATTTTCACTGATTGTGATTCACCACTGGGTCTGCACACAATGTCCATATACCCACCCACCTACTCGACATCCCCAAATAGATAAACTCAAGGGAGAGGGTAGGAATGCATCATTTGCTGTTCAGTGGGCAAGAAACACTGCATGCAACTAACAGATAATCACTTTTGTTTTTGCTTTGTTTTAATATGAAATGAGTTCAAAGACACTGGTGTTCTAAATCTATCAAATAGAGACACTGTACTGACTGATTTGTCATCACAATTGAAAATAAACTTTTTTTCTGGTTTTGACACATATTGGCAGCTGAAAAGACAAAAGCATACTTTTCACACTTAAGCAATTTTTTTTTCCTTAAGTTAAAAGTTTTAAAAGATTTCAGGAGTTTGCTAAACATATCCCAACATAAATCCCCAGAAAACAAATTTACAAAATTATAGAAAACAAATTGCCTGCTTTTTTTTTTTTCATGTCCCCAGGAATACAATCATCACTATTTTAGTTGTCTGTTAAGAAAACTTGCAGATGTACATTAAGCCCCTAATCACATGACTTTTAAGGTAGATTGTCCTGGATAGTCTGGATGGGCTTGACTGAACTAGTTGGAATAATTTAAAAGGAATAAAGTTTCACTAAAAGAGAAAAAATTCTGTCTGTGGACAACTGCCACCCTTGCCTGAATGTTCAAGTTTGCACATGATCTCTCTTCCTGATTACCTGCCTGACAAATTTTGGACTTGTTTAGCCAGCCCCTGCAATCACATGAAGCAATTTTCTTGTAATAAACATCTCTGATGCTCTCTCTCTCTCTCTTCCTCCCTCCCGTATCTATCTAACTAACCATCTATCCATCCATCCACCCACCCACCCACTCAACCATCCATCCATCCTATTGATTCTGCTTCTCAGGTTGAACTCTGATTGAACCACTTAGAGACAAATGACTTCAAAGAGATCCGTCTTCTGATTTTTATTAATATTATAATAATATCCCTTTTTCATTCTAATATTTTATTATGCTTTTTTCTTAAAATTGTATCAACTTTTAGAAATAAAGAATTAAATGATGTCACTGTTATCCTTTAAGTGTTAAATGCAATCAATATTAATCACATTCTATAGAAGGAAATTTCATCTAATCTTGGCTAACTTAGAAGGGAAGGACAGAGATGGGGGGAAATCTAGGGCAGAGTGCAGAAGGTGGAGATGTGCATTCACAAGATGAAAAATAACACATGCTGACATTTTGACAAAATAAATACATCTAAAACATCTGCTGGTTTGGGAATGTTTTGAGTACTCCACAGGCTTGTTGACACAATTCTAGACGTAAACAAGAATCCAATACCAACTGACTCCAGCTCCTGCCTTTCAACAGGGGCCAGACAACAGTGTTTTTACTTGCTTGAAAATTAAACACTTTAAATTCCCTAGCTGCAGTGACACTCCAAGTTTTTCTCTCCATTATGATTGTCCAGTCTTTACTGCCTACTTGGAGAATAATTAATGAGCCACAGGAAATATCCTTTCTCCTGAATATATAGCAAGGAATTTCATCAGGCAATAACCTCTCATTCTTGGTATGTCACTGTAATCAAAGTAGCACAGGGTTTGAAAACATAACTTCTAGGTTTGAATCCAGTCAAATCTTGTAGCATAACACTGTCTCCTTTCCCTCATTATTTTTCACCATAATATCACCTTCTAACGTCCACTATCATGGATTTCTTCATCTTGTTTATTGTCTTTCTTCCCCATTAGCATCTAGAATATAAATTCCAAGAAGGCTAGGATTTTTGTCTGTGGATTCACTGCTGAATTCTATTAAGTAGCACAATGTCTGCCCCATAGTCAATGCTTACTAAGTATCAGCCAAACAAATCTCACTCTGTCACTAAGCCTGTAACATGTTGGTGCCTAGTTTACTAGATGATGATGATGGTGAAAATGATAACGCATGCGATACTTCGAATATCTCAGTAACTTAAACTCAGAAACTTTCTTTAGGGATTCCAACACCTGCTTCTATCCAAGCAGAATGAAGTTAGAGTAATATAGGTCAGAAATAAAGCATTCATTTTACCTTTTCTCAGAATTTACTATTCTGTTACTTATAGTTCTTTGATTCTTTATCTACAACATTGTCTTGGGTTGGAATCCAGTGAGAAATTTGTACTAAGTAGGAATTTGGGAAGAACCTTTTGCTGCTTGTTAAGTCAAGTTACTCAGCCAGTCAGCAAACAAAATCATTGTTGCCTGGCATTCTGCTGCAAGTGATGACCAGAATTCAAGATCAGTGAGGCCTTTATTCCAGGAACTAGGTAAAATTCCAAGAAATTTTTCTTCAGACATAATCAAACTACTTTATCCTATACTTTGCAGTTTATCCTTCTTATTCACTTTTTTAGTGGAAATGGAAGAAAAATGGACATCCCTTCTGCCATAAAATTCTGAAGAGAGTTTGCAAATAAATACTTTTGAATATTCAATTTTGAACCCTGAGACCAAAGAACAGAAATTTGCAAGGCTTCATTTTTCAATACTGTGACATTGAGAATGAATAATTGAATGTTAAATTAAAAATATGAATGAAGTCCTCAGGGGCACACAAGAATGTTAACAGTGGCTGTCTCTGGGTCACAGAATTTTTGTTGTTGTTGATATCTTTATTTTTTCAAGAGTAAGCATGCATTATTCATATACACATATATTAATTTTTAAAAGGAGGTATCTTTTTCCTTAAAACAGCATTTCAAGTCTTGGGGGTAGTAGATATTTTGCAAATGTCTTCAAAGCCTTATCATTAGCTAAGCAGAATGGGAGAAAAGATAAAAAGCAAGTAGAGTTGAAAACATGAAAATAGGTAACCACAAGTCATGTAAGAAATATGTAGTCAAAAGTTCAACAAACTGTTTTTGCAACACAGTTAACTGAAATCATTTATAAGCAACTTCTCTCGGCCCTTCTGATATTTTCCCATAAATGCTAAGATATCATTATATTCAGGGACTGTAGGCTATTGGAGCAGACAAAACATGAAACACATTTTTGACTAATAATATTTTATTTTAAAATGCCATTGATCTTAAACTACCTCCACAATTGCAAATTGGGGGCTTTTCAAATAATTTATAGGAGAAAACTATGAAGTTTATCTTTTGAAATAAAATGAAATAATATCTGCACTTCCTACTTTGGGGAAATTTATGTTAAATCCCATCGACAGGCAGAGATGACAAAACACTGAGAAATATTTAAAGATTTCATTTCTCTTCCTGATAACGACAAGGTTCATTTTGTGCTCTCAGAGGGGAAATCAAATCTGATTTACCTTCAACAACTTCAGTGCCATGATCCACATTTCACATTCTTTAAACAGCCTCAGGAAAGCAAGGATATTACTGTCCTTTCACAATGGGGTTGATCAACTGCCAAATGCCTGATAAATCATCAAATGCTTTCATTTGAAGCTACCTGTTTCTTTATCATGATGAAGCATGATGTGCAGCATGTGGCAACCCATCATAATATAATGGGTAAAAAGAAATTTGATTTACACAACCTTTCTTTGAAAGGGCAAACAATAGTAGCAGTGAAAGGATGGACTACAACTACATGTATTTTTTTTCATTCTTCCTGATTTTTTGTTTCACCCAAATAGCAGAATATCTCACTCCTTTCCTTTGCCCTGTCTGAGAAAAACCAAATAAGATTTGAAAGAAATCCCAGAAGCATCTGAAAAATAACACTGACCAGCCTCATTCTCATAATCCTCAAATTACTATTCTGATCCTGAATCCCGAGCAGACTGGCAGTGAGCTGAGAGGAAACATTCGTGCCCAGGCTATGAATTTTAACATCCAGCAGAAAAAAGAATTAAAGGATTTAATCATTCTACCAAGCTCATAAGGTGTAGCAAAGCAAATCTTGGTAGCTGCCTTGACTGAATTGGAGGGAAGATTGTTGGCAGCTTATTGAGGGTAGGTGGAGGTTGTATTTTATTGTTTCTAGTTTTTCCTATGAACTGAATCCAAGGTGGTCAAATTTATAGTGCAAGGCTCAACTCTAAGGAGCACACCCCTGAGCCCACTCCAAGTTATCATGCTGGTCCCTTTGGGTTTTACTCTTTCCTTTGTGCCAACTGCCATACATTCTCAGTGATAAGATTCAGACGTAGAATGAAAAAGGCAAAATAATCTATTTTGTTCTCAGAGAGATACCAAGATAAACGCTATAACTCTATCCATCAGTGTTGCCCTCCTGTACAACTGAGGGTGGAAGTATTAGTGGTGCCAGGAAACTGAACTCATAGCTTAAGGAAAACAAAGCAAAACAGCATGACAAATTCTAATTTTAATACAGTTCAGTTCAGTCGCTCAGTCGTGTCCGACTCTTTGCGATCCAGTGAATCGCAGCATGCCAGGCCTCCCTGTCCATCATCAACTCCTGGAGTTCACTCAGACTCACATCCATCGAGTCCATGATGCCGTCCAGCCATCTCATCCTCTGTCGTCCCCTTCCTCTCCTGCTCCCAATCCCTCCCAGTATCAGGGTCTTTTCCAATGAGTCAACTCTTCGCATGAGGTGGCCAAAGTATTGGAGTTTCAGCTTCAGCATCAGTCCTTCCAAAGAAATCCCAGGGCTTATCTCCTTCAGAATGGACTGGTTGGATCTCCTTGCAGTCCAAGGGACTCTCAAGAGTCTTCTCCAACACCACAGTTCAAAAGCATCAATTCATTGGTGCTCAGCTTTCTTCACAGTCCAACTCTCACATCCATACATGACTACTGGAAAAACCATAGCCTTGACTACACGGACCTTTGTTGGCAAAGTAATATCTCTGCTTTTCAATACGCTGTCTAGGTTGGTCATAACTCCTTCCAAGGAGTAAGCGTCTTTTAATTCCATGGCTGCAATCACCATCTGCAGTGATTAATTTTAATACAAGATATAATTAAATGCCATATCTCCCATTTCTGAAGCCTAAAAAAGTTTGAAAGAGTTGTATCAAACTTGCTTGGCCTTTCCATTCAAAAGAGTTTCTTTAGAATCCTGTATTCCCCACCAACACATGCATTCTCTTGCCATTTATTAAAGACCAACATAATGTATTTTTCTATACAGCCATTAAGTCTTGTTATTGGTCTACTTTTCAATTTATATTTTTAGGCAACAAAAAACATTGAACTATTTTACTATCTCTGAGGACACACATATATACTTTAGAAGAAAGAACATATATAGAATATTCTATTTATCTCTAGAAAATTAGGTTTGATGTAAGAATGAAACTGAAACTAAAAACTCTGGGAATTTCAGGGGAATGACATTTTTGTCTTCAAGGACATGTCAATCACTAACAAAGACAAGATCTTCTACCTACAAATGTAGTCCTTGTACCGCTAGAAATAAAGAACAGGAATCTATTTTAATTTGAATACCATTCTCTCTGCTGAGCAAACTCACAAAAGAAGTTCATTAGTGCTACCTGGGGTGACAAGTTTATGGTCCTGTCCTTACAGCTGCTAATAAATGAACTGATGATATGAATCTGATTAACTAAAATCTCTGTTCATCTTGAACTATATTATAAAAATCAAAGTCAAGACAATGTGCTCCACAGTATTCAGATGTAATGAAGCCTAAAACTCTCACCACAAAATGAGAATTATGTATGGTGAGCTATCATATTTAACCCAAAATGTTTTGGGGACTAATAACCCATAACCCACTGCTCATCAAAATGGACCAAGAGAAAAGACACTGTTGAAATCAATAAGCTAACACTACTGTCATTTGCGATTGTTTCCACCGCTAAGAGCATCGGTTTAAGCACATCTACACATAGATGTCTTAGATGGTCTTCCAAGGGAAGCTGCATTGATCCTTTTCTCCATTTAACATTCACTGGAACCAAGCAGAACTCTGTAGGATCTTCCCAGCAGCAGACCCCTTCATTTCCCCCATTTCTTGTTTGTAGAAAAAAAAAAAAAAAAGCTTTAGCCCCATAGGCCTTTCCTGAGTTCCAAAGAGCAGACTCCAGCAGTTATTAATTACAGAAGAGAGGGAATGCAGAAACAAAGGAAAGCAGTTTAACAAAAAGTAGTAATAGATTAAACGATAGTTGAGCTATAAAAGAAAGTCACAAGACCCCTAGTTCTTTAAGAGATCTAGATAACAGCCTGATATATGTCCTTGAGTTGTTTTACAGATGCCAGGACCCCACCAAACAGAACTGCTGACCATAAACACAAAAATCTCAGACTGGTTGGAACCAGAAGATTGAAAATTGAGATTTCTAAAACATCAACCTGTTACCTCCCCACCTACTGAGGAGAAGAATATCCACAAGTTGATCATGCAACCCTAATGTTGCTTTTAAAAACCCTTCCATAAAATCCATGGGGACGAGTTCTAGTCCTTTTAGCACTAACTGCCTGTTTTCCTTGCTTGATGCCTTGCAAATATACTTTCCTTCACCACAACTTGGTATCAGTAGATTGGCTTTATGAATCTTTCATTGGCAGAGTGGACCCAAACTCAGTTCAGTAACACAACTATTAAATCTTGATTTCCTCCTTTGATAAGAATTTAATGTGCATTCAACAAATGTTCACAGGCACTTGGAAAATTATAAAATTAACTATAGAGTCAGCACTTTAAAACTAGTTAGCTAGGTTATATTTACCATGTTTACATAGACATTTAAATACAAGTAACAGACAACTGTTTTTAAAAATGGAGAATCTTTTTATCCAGATCACATACTAAGCTTTAAGTAAATTTCAAAATAAAAGAAAGGTCATTTTGGAATAAGTTGAGTCTAAGAAATGTTCTTAGAAGAACATAAATAAATATGGGATTTTATCTACAGCTCATTTGTTATATTGGGTTGAGAACATTTGACAAGAAGTTGACAGATGCTGAAAGCAGTAAGAGGAAATATTGATAAGGTGGGGACATGTTAAGACATTTTAAATACTGGGATGAGAAAATCTCAACCTTAAAGGGGTAAAGGAAGTACTGTGTTCTTAATGAGAGGGACGTGATAAAAGTGGTGCTACAAGAAAATTACAGATTAAGGAATGAATATGCAAATGTCAGGGATACTTGTTAAGAGATTGTTGTGGCAATACAGGTCAACAATAATGAAGGCCTTGATTAGTTTATGGAGATGAGAATAAATAACTTAATGACTGAGAAAGACACTGATAAATATGGATCTGTAGGATCCAGTGACTGATGAGCTGTGAGAGATTTTAGGGGAGATAAATATGAAAGAGAAAAGTGACTTGAACATTTTGATACTTAGAGATGGGAAGAAATGTCATTTTAATCAATAAACTTGGGAAAATGGAGGAAGACATAATTTGGGAACTACTCAAGTCTGGTATATAGGATTTTGCAATAAAGGACAGAAATTCAAAGAGAACTGCCAAAACTTTAGAGCTGAGAGAGTCTTAAGGATGATGGGATTCAAATTCCCAGCAGCTCTCTCTCAGGAATCTTTTCTGTAATTCTCCTAACAGAAATACAAACATTTTGTGTTTGGAGACATTACTAGGAACCCCTTCCCTATATTGAATTAAAGTTTACTTTCCTGCAACCTGAACTTAAAATTTCCATTTCTACCCTCTGGAACAAAACTGCACAAGACTATGGCCTATTCCATGTAATAATTTTCCAAATATATGACAGTCATTGCATCCCCCTTTAATTCCATCTTTTCAGTATTAATCATCCCCTACCTAGTTTCCTCAGATATAGCTCATTATAAACTTTGTATTATCATAGACTAATAGGCATCATGCTGCTGCTGCTGCTAAGTCGCTTCAGTCGTGTCCGACTCTGTGTGACCCCATAGACGGCAGCCCACCAGGCTCCCCCGTCCCTGGGATTCTCCAGACAAGAACACTGGAGGGGGTTGCCATTTCCTTCTCCAATGCATGAAAGTGAAAGGGAAGTTAAAGGGAAGTCACTCAGTCATGTCTGACTCTTCGCGACCCCATGGACTGCAGCCCACCAGGCTCCTCTGTCCATGGGATTTTCCAGGCAAGAGTACTGCAGTGGGGTGCCACCACTTTCTCCGATAGGCATCATGAATATCTCCCAATTATGAGAATTACTGATTACTATGTTAGTCTTATGCCTGGATTTTAATAATTCTCTCTTACAATAAAAGGACAGGCAACTTTCTTTTCCTGAAAGCAATGAATATAAAAACTATATTCAAAACTAAAATATCTTATGTCTATTGAAAACTCAAGACCAGCAAGTCTGAAGAATTTGTGCTTGGGATTCTATCTTAAATGAAAGAATAAATTTAAGTGAATCAAATTCAATTTCCCAAAGGTTTGTGATTTTCTACTTGTATTCATGCTACAAATTTGTCAGGCCATAAAGATTTTAGAAAAATTATTGTTATTATTGTCTGATATTTTAAACAATGTGTTTGCTTCTAAACCTTGAGGTGCATTCGTGAAAAAGAAAAATCCATTTAAATATCTATTATCTCTGAATGGAGACTGAATTTGATGAAACCTCCATACAGCTAACAAATGTTTGCCTACCCAAATGACTTTTGCTCTGGCATTATGCCTCAGAAAATAAATTATTATTATTTATGATCATAATAATGTATATTTACATAATAAGTTTCTCAGAGGAGTTGAAACCAATTTTTGCTTATTCTATAGCACCTCTCATTTGTAAAAGTCAAAAAACTGTAGCTCTGTTGCTCCAAGAGGGAAAATGTGTTAGAAAGGCATAGGCTGATCAAGGCAAAAGTCAGTATTCAATGTGCCAGCAGAGAAGACTCATAAATCTTGTGATTCAAAACTCATAATCTTTACATTCATTGTGAGGTACTCTTATAAACTAAAAATGTTAGAATCTTAAAAATAAATGTGCAATATTTTAAGTACCTACTGTGTGGCCGACATTATATGACACAGAACAGGTGTGCTCGGTGGCTCAGTCAAGTCCCACTCTTTGCAACCCCATGGACTGTAGCCCACCAGACTTCGCTGTCTGTGGAATTTTCCAGGCAAGAATACTGGAGTGGGTTGTCATTTCTTCCTCCAGGGGATCTTCCCAACCCAGGGGTCGAACCTGTGTCTTGTGTGTCTCTTGCATTGGCAGGTGGATTCTTTACTACTAGTACCATTTGGGAAACCCCTGGAAGAAGTGCTCCAGTCTCAAATCTGAGAAGACAAGATGACAAAGCAAGAAAGAACTTCAGACTCTTGTAAGAGAGAATATAATGGCTTCTTTAGGGAAAGTGGCAGCATTGCTAAATTACAGGATAAGAAATAAAAAGAGCTCTGTTTTATTCCCTACTCTGCAACCGATCTGGGGCTAGTTATTTATCCCACCTGTAAAACACAATAAAACTACATACCACCATCCTATCTCAGAAGGATAGGTGAGG
The DNA here is from genome assembly GCA_006410675.1 of Oreotragus oreotragus. NCBI lineage: Eukaryota > Metazoa > Chordata > Mammalia > Artiodactyla > Bovidae > Oreotragus > Oreotragus oreotragus. The sequence goes on along the minus strand of SJYX01023289.1, from coordinate 639,971 downwards.
ATAAATTACCTGTAGGTGCCTGGAGTTTCACAAAACTTGTTGTGATATACAAATTATGTAACTTTCATCTTGCTTTTATAACTCATTCATAGCCCTTACATACTGAAGGGTACCTTTGGGGGTCTATGATAGCACATCAAAATACATCCAACATTCCTATTCAATGTCTCCTGAGGATTAGCTGAAGATCAAGCTAATATGATTCACTGATTGCACATTAAATCATGTAAGATTGAGATGTACAAGGCCTCATTTTATTTTCATAATACAAAATTAACCTTGCAGGTACAAAATCACAGCATTATTTTATAATTATGGGTATATTCTCTCTGTATTTATGAGATATTACAAAATATCTGACCTTCTCAGTGTAGGTTAGCTAATTATTTTGTAGCTAACAAGAGCAAGTTCATGAAACCTGTATCTCAATGTGTGACCAACACTTCTTCATCTTACCAGCTTCAATTACCATTGTTCTTGACACATTAATTAAATTTCATATTCAAGAAAGAATTTAGAATTTTAAAACTTAGCTAATCTTGCCCCAGTGACTGTTGTTTATGTAATATCAGACTCAGTGTAGAAAAAGCATAAATGAGTTCCTATTTATTTATCCATAGGTTTGTTTTCTACTAGATTATCAGCAACTACTTTGGGGCAGAAAATTAATTTTTTAATTCATGCTTGTAACCATAGCTCCCAGAAAGATACCTTGCACAGGGTAAGCAAATAATAAATATTTCTAGCATGTTTGAGCAATATTTGTATTGAAAAGATATGGCTCTTTCAGTACCAGCGCTATTACGGGCAGTAGAATGTTGTCAGTTTTTATCGGTCAGGTTTTAACACTGGTCATGCTCAGATTTACATGGGTTTTGAGTAACTGCAAGTCTAAAACCTGTGATTCCATCTAATGAAGCGCCCAGCACAGTGCAGGCATATAATAGTGTAAAGTGATCACTGATAAATTTAACGCTCTCAAAATAGCTAAAATCAAGTCATGGGCTCATTTTTGATCATAGCAGATTTGGAAGATATAGAAATCATCATTTCCTATACTTTAATTACAAATGTTACATTTGCGGAGAAATATCTCAATATTCAAATATGCATAAAGGCATTGTAGTAAATAAAGATTGAATCTTGAATGTGATTTTGTAAGTATAAAACTGACAAATACTTGATGCCAAATTTTTTATAGAATCATTCTGCTTGACCATCACACTATCCTTTCTCAGATTTTTCTCAACCTCCAGATTTTTCTTCTCCATGAAACATGCAAGAGCCATTTGCTTGCTATCTCCTTCTTCTGAGCGAACTCACAGTAAAATTGTATTTTTAATACAAAAGTTGGAGCTTAAGAATTTCACTACACATCAACACATCACAGAAGTCCTTTATATAAAATGACAAAAGTCAAAGTCCACATATTAAGACATAACTATGGAAGTAGATGGGATACTGTGAAAGAACTTATTTTTAATGTATTAATTCTGTATGTCTTGTAGCACTGGTACACAATCAAATTGACATTACTCAAGTTAGCTGCTATTTTTAAATAATTTATTTAATTTCCATTAAGAATAGTAAACTATCAGGTGCCAATATAAATGCAAATGAAACAAAGCTTGATCCTGAAGAGCTTATCATACCTTTGTAAGAACAAAGCACAGTACCAAGAAATGGGTAAGAATAATTATGGATAACAGGTTAATAAGTGAAGCCACAAACTACTTAGTGAACATGTAAGTCTTTAGGGAAAAAGTTGCTAATGGTTAACAGTAGAGGTGATTTCAGAGGCTAGCAATTCCCGCAAGTAGATTTAATAGGTTACAGCAGATCAGGACCAGTTTTATTCACCATTCGCTGGTACCACGTGAATAAGCAAAGTAAACTGGTCGCAGTGTTCATATAGAAAAGTGGATGAATAAAGGCAGGAAAATGACAACAACCAGGTTGTAAGAGGTGTCCCAGAGCACATGAGCTTTGGTCCTGAGGCTCTTGAGTATTCAGTCCCCCTCGGGAGGAGGAAAGGGAGAGGGGTGAACACATGATCGCACTCATATTAAAAATAAGGGTGGCATCAATTTGGAGAGATGAATTAAGATTAAGAAAGAGATTTTCTCAGAATGAGAAAGCTAATCATTTAGATCTGAGGTAAGAGAAAACTAGGAGTTTTGGTAAATCAATATAACATAGCATCAAAGGGGAGGGAATGAGTAATGTCAGGGCTTGAGGTAAAATTTCAACAGGAAAATGTGTTTATTCGATTCTAGTACAGGAAATCCTAGACTTTCTAGCTCTCAATATAGAACTGAGAATAAATACAGTATCTTATGATTGCTAGATCCTATTTCAAAATTCCTAAGAAATAAGAAAATAGTTATGAAATCACTTACACACTTAGCTAGGTACTCTTGTCATTTAAAGATTCCATAAGTCAAATAGCTATCAATCTTCTCTTCTCCAGTCTTAAATATAAGGTAAAGACTGGGAGTATTTATAAAGCTCACACAAATCAATTATTAAATAGATATTAACCCTAGTGTAAGTTAAGAAATGACTACAAATGGTTTTTCATCTTTTTTTCCTGCCACTAGATAAAAATGCAGCTTCCCAGGTGGTTCAGTGGTAAAGGATCTGTCTGCAGTGGGAGACACAGAAGACATGGGTTCAATCTCTGGGTCAGAAAGATCCCCTGGATAAAGAAATGGCAAGCAACTCCAGTATTCTTGCCAGTAGAATCCCATGGCCAGGGAAGCGTGGCAATCTACAGTCATGGGGTGGCAGAGTCAGACACTACTTAGCAACTGAGCATGCATGCTCAATCAAAAAAAAAAAAATGTGCTCAATCAAAAATCCTTTTTATTAGTATTCAATTCACAGTGAATAGAGTGGTTCTGCATTGTTACTGTGACCAGAGAATTTAATCAAACTGTAAAAGCAAAAAAAAAGAAAGAAAAAGCAAGCAACAATTTTGTTTTTCCTTCTGGAAGTTAAATTGCATGTGGAGAAACAGTTGCATATTCTCTTCCACCCTCCAACTCTGAAGTTCAGTTTTAACCTAATTTATTGATTCTACTTTACAGTGTTTCAATCCTTGATGAAGCATCTCTCAGGGGCTTTGGGCCTGAAATCAAAAACAATATCAAAAACTACAACTTGAAGCTACTGCTAAATATAAGAATAAGGGAATTCAGAAGCAATCAAGCATTATCAAAAGGCACCAAGCAGAGATTTAGCTTGCTCACTCATTTCTTCTGGAGAGAACTTAAAGTAAAAGTACTCTTTGTTTTAGTTATAAAAGCACACTTTTTCTCAATAGTGTTGTTGGGTGTCTATTGATCCAATATGGTGGACTAAAAAACCCCCTTAGTTGTACAGTTTTTGTCTCTGATAACTCCATCCAAAAGTGGACATCGGCTAAGGCAGTAGGCTCCAAATATTCACTGTAGCTGCTTCAGAACCACTGAGAGGGTTTGTTAAACGGATTGCTGCTCCTGCCCACTAGAGTTTCTGACTCAGTGGGTCTTAGGAGTGAGGTGGGGAAAATACTCAGATTTTGTTTTCCAGCAAGTTCCGAAGTGCTGTTGGTTCTAGGAGCCAGCTCTATAAACACTTGACCAAGGGAACTAGAGACAGAAGAATGGAAATTTGTAAAGATTAGGCTCCTCAGCATCCAGCTGAACAGAGAATTCCAACCCAGAAATTTAACTACAGATGAATGTGCTATGTAGAAGGCAGAAAATATTTTCATATCCCTCTAATCAGTGTTTTCCAGATGGGATGTCCAAGATTAATTTCATGTGCCTAGGAACCACAAAGAACTAAAGATCCAGAATAAGGAGCAACACTGCATAATTCATGTGTCTTACATCACCACCCCCCATACACACCTTTCCTTACTGTGAACTTCAGCAAATGTGTGCATGCCTACCAACCAACACACTCTCCACCAGCTCCACCAGTAACAACTGCAGGGCAGGCACAAAAGTACAAGTGGAGGCCCAAATAACCATGTTTGTAAACATTTAAAAGTTATAAATCCACCTAAAAACCTATTAAATAAAATACATTCTCTATTTATTACTAGGCTTCCCTGGTGGCTCAGACAGTAAAGAATCCACCTGCAATGCAGGAGACACAGGTTCAATCCATGGGTTGGAAAGATCCACTGGAGAAGGGAAAGGCAACCCACTCCAGTATTCTTGCCTGGAGAATTCCATGGACAGAGGAGCCTGGCAGGCTACAGTCCATGGGGTTGCAAAGAGTCAGACATGACTGAGCGACTTTCACACATACACACACACAATGAGTGGGCAGGCTCAGTTCTAATTCAGAAATATGCAGACATAGAGTTTTGTACCTAAATATCGAGGCTCCAAAAGAGGCAGTCTCCAGCCCACAAGTAACCCTCCTTCTCTTTCCAGCTTCAGCTCTGACTTACACTGTGAGGGGCCTGGAGATCTGTCTACACCCCACAGAACAGCTGCCACTCCTTGGGCGGGCAGCATGGGCATGCTGGCATGGCCTACCTTGGAAAGGTGGTCCCATTCAGTTGCAGGGTGGGTCATCTGAAGGCTTGGACTGGTAGATGCCCTCCCCATGTAGCTCACCCACATGACTGGCAGTGGTGCTGGCTCTTGGCAGGAAGCCCCAGTTTCTCCTTACCAGGCCCCCTCATAAGCCTACCCGAAGGTCCTCCCTATGTGGTGTCCAGTTTCCCCAGGATAGGAGACCAAGGCAGAAGCCATAATGCTTTCTCTATGACCTTGTCTCAGAAGCCACAGAGCCTCACTTTCATCCTATTCTGTTGGTTACAAAGTCTACCCTATTCAGCGTAGGAGGGGACAATGCAAAAGCATGAATATCATGAGGAGTGACCCACTGAGGGCCATTTGGGATGCTGGCTGCTACAGATGACCCTCTATGGACTCTTCTCATTCTAAGACTTTATGACTGGAAGGGACTCGATGGACCTGAGTCTGAGTGAACTCCGGGAGATGGTGATGGACAGGGAGGCCTGGCATGCTGCGATTCATGGGGTCGCAAAGAGTCGGACACAACTGAGCGACTGAACTGAACTGAATAGTATTGAAATACATTCCATTGAAAATACTTAATTTTAGAGATGCACAAAATTATCCATGGAAGGCAAAATAATGGCCACTCCAAAAATGTCCATCCCTCATCTGTAGACCCTGTGAATATGCTACTTCACATGGGAAAAGAGACATTGGAGATGAGTTAAAAACCTCGAGATGGGGAAATTATTCTGGGTTATTCAAGTTGATTCAATCTAATCACATACGTAGTTAAAGGCTCTTTCTTGGCTATAGTCAAAGGGAAATGTGAGTATAGGAGAGAGAATCAGAGGGATGGCAGTATGAAAGCTCAGTTCCCTGCCATTGCCACCTTTGAAGGTGGTGGAAGGAGCCAAGAAACGCTAGTGGTCTCCAGAAGCTGGAAAAGGCAAGAAAACGGATTCTCCTCTCATGCCTCCAGGGAGGAACCCAACCTAAGATGCCTTGACTTAGCCAAGTGAGATTCACGATGGCCTTTTGACCTACAGAACTTTAACAACACATAAGTGTGTGTTCTTTTGCATTCCTTTTATTCTACCACTACATTTGTGGTAGCTTGTTACAGAGAAAACTATAATCAACAATGCAATTTCAAGTTTTTAAACCACTTGATAATATTAAAATCTTGAATGAGTTTATTATTAATAAGTATAGAATATTATCTTATGGAATTTGTAGCTCCTGTATCACCTACATTATATTTTCTTTCATTACATTAACACTCGAGTTTTGCCTTGAGACCAAACTGACAAAAAAATCTCCTTAGTTAGAAATGTATAGTGGTGAAACTGTTTTCAAGGGCATCTTCCACCTCTCAGGAGACTACATTGGATTTCATTTCTAACAACAATTCTTATAGAAACTGTTAAAAGTAGATGAGATGTAGAAATCACAAGGACAAGCTTTGAATGGACTAGAAGGTTGAGAACACCTATATAAGAAATAAATTTGATTATGTAAAAATGTGGTTGTATAAAAACACTAGGAAAAAGGTATTAATTTATTTGACCAGTAAAATGTACTTAATAGCATTTATCATTTGTTATGCTTGTATTTGAATGCCTAATATCAATATACTGTAAGGACCTGGGGGAGCTATCAAGTTTAACACTTTATTATTAATCTCAGAACATGGACAACATAAAATGAGAATACAAGATAAAATATTAAACATTAAATTATAGTTAAAATTAGCAATAGAAGAGATGACAAGACACCAGATGATAAATTTCCAAATAAATGACTCAGAATAAATTACATGGAACTTCAAATGAAGGAAATGCGATTAAGTGAGAAGATGATGGAGATGCTATCTTACCTGGGTTTTGAAGAGGGCAAGGAATTGTATAGTAAGAGAAAAGTGAAAGTCGCTCAGTCGTGTCCGACTCTTTGCAACCCGTGGACTGTAGCCCACCAAACTCCTCCATCCGTGGGATTCTCCAGGCAAGAATACTGGAGTGGATTGCCATTTCCTTCTCCAGGGGATCTTCCCAACCCAGGGATTGAACCCAGGTCTCCCACACTGCAGGCAAACGCTTTAACCTCTGCGCCACCAGGGAAGCCCTTACATCATAAGAGAAAAGAGGAAAGAAATTCTAAGTAGCTAATCTAGAGATGGGCTTCCCTAGTGGCTCAGTGGTAAAGAATCCACCTTTCAATGCAGCAGATGCAGGTTTGATCCCTGGGTCAGGAAGATCCCCTGGAGAAGGAAATGGCAACCCACTCCAGTATTCTTGCCTGGAGAATCCCATGGACAGAGGAGCCTGGCAGGCTACAGTCCGTTGGGTCACAAAAGAGTTGGACATGACTTGGACTAAACAACAAATCTAGAGATCATGTCTATACAAGTCACTAGATTATAATTAATGGTGACTGATTTAGGAATTTTTTTAAGGATGAGAAACATGTCTCACACTTTTACTCCAGGATTTATGAGTCCAAAACATATAGTACAAACTCAATAAATAGTTACTGAGTGAAAGAGATGACTTTTAGAATAGTAAGTTATAGAAAATAATACTTAAATTTTTACAAAATACACCTAACTCATTTTGTAGGATGAATGAAGGTCCAAAAAGAGGGTCAGATGCCTGTTAAAAGGTTGTGTTAACTTTCTGAGAAGAGATCATCAAAACATGAATTGAGCTGGCAATGAGAGAGAAGAGATACATGGCATGTCAAAGAGAAGGAAATGAAAGAATTCGATGTTGGGGTATGGGAGGAGTCAAGACAAAGTTGAACCTGAGATCCTACATAACTGTGATAATGAAGCTGCAATTAACAAGGATGGGGAAAGAGACTGAGAAGACAATTAGTAGGCAAAGATGCTCAGGGTTGTTTTTTACATGTGGAGTGAATTATACAACATATAAGAACCATATGGACCATGGGAGTGTGCCCTAGTAACTTGGGAGGGAGCATACATATTTGAACGCTATGTGCACATAAACCATAATTGGAACCATGAGGAAGAATGAGATCACCAAGTGAATTCACGGAAAGAAAAGAATAAGGATACAACTTGGGAGACGCCCACATTTAAAGAAATAAAGGAAAAAAGAGAAACGAGTGAAGGAGAGAGAAAAACAACAGAGATGCTCAAGGGAGGCATGAGAAGCCAGAATAGGTCAGCCACCAGGACCAAAAAGCTTCTGGAAAAAAAAAAAAAAAAAGGAGTCTTTGCATTGAGGAAGTGTCTTCGGATTTGTGTTAGACAGTGATTTGTGACTCTTGAAAAGGTATTTTCAGAAGAATGATTGACAGTCATTAATATTGTGTATCTTTTTGCTTCAGGACTTAAGTCATAAGTTAAAAGTTAACATATTGAATACTCTGAAGGAGTATTCAACATCCCACCACACTTCCTCCTCATAGTTTCTACTAGGTATGCATCCAAAGCAGTCTAAGTAGTTGCAGGTTAGTGAAGCAGCTAATGATCAAAAGACTCACCATGTAAGGTCAGGTGTATGTAAGTGGAGGAGTGTGCCTATACCTTGAACCTTGAATCGAGGGAAGCTGACAACAGAAAGGATCTAGGAACCTCAATTGTATCCTGCTCTGTGTGGACCCAAGCCTCCTTACATAGACAATTCAAGTTACTGTGGGCATTTCCTTATTGTTGAAGGGACATGCAATATCTGGACCACAGAACAAAGAGAGTAGTTTCTCCACAACTCATATAAGCAGTGCAGCAACACTTGCCTGATGATACAGAACAGAGGGAGTTTCTTCTAAAATAAATATTAGCTTTACCAAATTTACATCAAGAATTTATAGTAAGGCTGCAAAATGAAAACGTGAAATTAGCAAAACTGTGGGTTCACAAAGTTGTATCTCATACGCCAGTAGATAAACCACACCACCTCCACTCACACTGACATTTTTGTCAACACACTCTGCTAATTATTCAGGATAGTATTTTTCATAATTGGCAAGGCCATGCCCCCTGCGTGGATTTCTCAGTGAATGTTGAAAACTTCCTAAATACAATTTATGTAATTTATTTTTGTCACTGATCTTATTAGGGCTTCCATTACCGAACTGTGGGTGGGTGTGTGTATGAAAATGCAGTCTTGACTTTTTCAAGAAAGAAGTTATATAACTTTACACTTCATAAATTTAACAACCAAAATGTTATCTGTAATAAGTGTTTCTGGGAAGCACTGTTTTACCACTGACTGGTTTGATGGGAGTTGATTAGATCATGGTTTTTCATCTGTGTGTTGTTACTGATACTGGCTCCATTCCAGTTGGCAGAGAAGGTGTCTAAACACTCACAAACAAAAATTACCCATAAAACCTGTGACAGGGTTCTCTGAGTTCATAGCTACAGATCACTGCACATCTGGATGGGTTGTTTCAGCTGAGTTTATAATGTCACATCCCTTGTAAACATGACACACCTGTCTCTCTGTTTAACAGACAATTTTTGAAGCTGAAGCATTTATTTTTCTCCCAGAACTCAGCAGTGACACATCATTTACTGATATTGAAACAGGAGCCCCCAAAACATTGCAGGATTTTCATTCTTTTGTCTTTAGAAGACGTAACCCTTGACTCAAATAAACCAGCAGAAAAAAATCAGTCCTGTTCAGACATACAGGGGAAATTAAATGGGACACAAATGAGAGAGTCAAATTCTCGATGATTCCCATTGGTTTTTCAGAGATTCAACAGAGGGATTTGTAGCTATTTTCATTTTTCACATGTTGAAAGTCACTTTTGCTGTCAGTGTTACAAAAGATTATCAGCAAACTATCTGTGAGCATCCACTAAATGCAAGGCTCTGTTAATAAACTTATAAAGCTACAAAGGAGTGTATCACTGTCGTCACCCTGCTCCAGAGGGACTTATAACCATGCAGAGGAGAGAAGAGGAATGCATGAAAAGACGCAAATCCAGACAGTAAGTGGATGTCAACCACACATGTGCATCTGTACTCAGTTGTACCTGACTCTTTGTGACTCTATGGACTGTAGGCTACCAGGCTCCACTGTCCATGGAATTTTTCAGGCAAGAATACTGGAGTGAGTTGCCGTTTCCTTCTCCAGGGGAACTTCCTGATCCAGGGATTGAACCCACATCATCTACATTAGCAGGTGGATTCTTTACCACTGAGGCACCGGGGAAGCCCTGTCAACCACCTGCAAGGTGGGACTAAAGCAAATGATAAACAGAAAGTAACTGTGTCTATAGGGAGCAGGAATGAAGTCTGCTCTGAGTCAATCACTGGTTGCTACTCTGTCCATTACCTCAAAATCATTAATTTCAAATGAATCATTTTATTACGGAAGCCTCAGGACCAATTTCCAGGCATGCTCAAAAACTATACACCAGATTTTCTGCTCTTCACCCTAGTGTTCCTCTGCTTGGCCTCAAATAGCTAATGTAATTAGATATTTGTATCTTTAAGGGCTTCCCTGGTGGCTCAGAGGTTAAAGTGTCTGCCTGGAATGCAGAAGACCTGGGTTCGACCCCTGGGTCGGGAAGATCCCCTGGAGAAGGAAATGGCAACCCACTCCAGTACNTTGGCCTCAAATAGCTAATGTAATTAGATATTTGTATCTTTAAGGGCTTCCCTGGTGGCTCAGAGGTTAAAGTGTCTGCCTGGAATGCAGAAGACCTGGGTTCGACCCCTGGGTCGGGAAGATCCCCTGGAGAAGGAAATGGCAACCCACTCCAGTACTCTTGCCTGGAGAATCCCATGGAGGGAGGAGCTTTACTTTAACTGGATATATTAGCCAAAATAATTACATTAGAAAGGAAGCACCGACGGTGGTACTTAAACAGTGCTAGGGTATTTGGAGTTGGAGGTTGAGTAATTTTCAGGACAAAACTTCCGGAGGTGTTTCTTTATAATTATGGCTCATATGAAGTGATGGAAGGTAACAAAAATGGAAAACAGTTTCTGAAGAAGACGTGTTCATACCTTTTTTATGACCATAGCATTTAACTCCCATAATTCAGCATTGATGGATTAAAATTGCCTTGACCCTTTCATAGCTCATTCCCTTTATTCTGTGTACCTTTATTGAGTAGCTACTATATGTCAATTTCACTGATGGGAGCTAGGAAAACAATAAACCAGTTCTGCCCTCAAGGAGTTTCCAGTCTAGTGGGGAAAACAGACAAGGAAATAAGCGGCAGAGAAGAATACATGTGATTCTACTGATGCACAGAACAAGAAGGAGGGAAACCAAGAGTGGGTAATTCATGAGCTGAGTGTTATGAAGGTAAATAGAAGGGAAACAGCATAGCAGGGGAAGGAGACAATACATGTTTTATGTTCATATGGGCCCAGAAAATGGACTCCTTAACCCAAAACAAGGATTCACATATACAAACTACTATATATAAACAGGCAACCAACAAGGACCTACTGTTTAGCACAAGGAACTCTAGGCAGTATTTTATAATAACCTATATAGAAAAAAAATCTGAAAAAAATGGATATAAAAAATTGAATCACTGCTGTACACCTGAAACACAACACTGTAAATCAACTATAATTCAATAGAAAAAAATGTATTAAAGAATATTCAATGGGGCAAAGATAGCCTCTTCAATAAATGGTGCTGGGAAAACTGGACAGTTACATGTAAAAGAATGAAATTAGAACACTTCCTAACACCATACACAAAGATAAACTCAACATGGATTAAAGACCTAAATGTAAGACCAGAAACTATGAAATTCCTAGAGGAAAACAGAGGCAGAACACTCGGCATAAATCAAAGTAAGATCCTCTATGACCCACTTCCTAGAGTAATGGAAATGAAAACAAAAGTAAACAAGTGGGACCTGATTAAACTTAAAAGCTTTTTCACAGCAAAGGAAACTATAAGGTGAAAAGGTGAAAAGAGAACCCTCAGAATGGGAGAAAACAGTAAATGAAACAACTGACAAAGGATTAATTTCCAAAATATACAAGCAGCTCATACAACTGAGTTCAGTTCAGTTCAGTCGTTCAGGCATGTCAGACTCTTTGCTACCCCATGAATCGCAGCACGCCAGGCCTCCCTGTTGACAGCCATCTCTCGGAGTTCACTCAGACTCACGTCCATCAAGTCAGTGATGCCATCCAGCCATCTCATCTTCTGTTGTCCCCTTCTCCTCCTGCCCCCAATCCCTCCCAGCATCAGAGTCTTTTCCAATGAGTCAGCTCTTGGCATGAGGTGGCCAAAGTACTGGAGTTTCAGCTTTAGCATCATTCCTTCCAAAGAATGTCAGAAAAACAAACAGTCCAATCAAAAACTAGGAAAATGACCTAAACAGACATTTCTCCAAAGACATACAGATGGCAAACAAACACATGAAAAGATGGTCAACATTTCTCATTATTAGAAAAATGCAAATCAAAACTACAATGTGATATCACCTCACACCAGTCAGAATGGCCATCATCAAAATGTCTACAAACAATAAATGCTGGAGAGGGTGTGGAGAAAAGGGAACACTCTTGCATTATTGGTGGGAATGTAAATTGATATTACTACTATGGAAGATGGTGTGGAGATTTCTTTAAAAACTAGGAATAAAACCACCATATGACCCAGCAATCCAACACCTAGGCATATACCCTGAGGAAACCGAATTGAAAAAGACACACACATCCCATTGTTCATTGCAGCACTGTTTACAATAGCTAGAAGTACATCAACAGATGAATGGATAAAGAAGTGGTGGTATATATACATAATGGAATATTACTCAGCCATAAAAAGGAACAATCTGAGTCAGTTCTAATCAGGTGGATAAATCTAGAATCTATTATACCTATTTACCCTCTCACTTCTGAGAAGGTAAAGTGTGACTCATTTCCCTAGAGGGTTTGGAAAGAGAAGCTGAGCATGGTAGTTCACCCCTTCTCTCTCCTTTTCTTTGGGAGAAATAAAGAAAGAGAAATAAAGTCAGAAAGAGAAATAAATATTGTCTTCTAATGTATATATACAGAATCTAAAAAAAATGGTACTGAAGAATTTAGTTACAGGGCAGCAGTGGAGAAAACAGACAGAGAGACTAGATTTATGGACTTGGGGAGATGGGAGGAGAGGGTGAGATGTATGGAGAGAGTAATGTGGAAATTTACATTACCATATGTAAAATAGATGGCCAATGGGAATTTTCTGTATGGATCAGGAAACTCAAACAGGGGCTCTGTATCAACCTACAGGGGTGGGATGGAGAAGGAGATGGGAGGGAGGTTCAAAAGGGAGAGGATATATGTATACCCATGGCTGATTCATGTCGAGGTTTGACAGAACAACAAAATTCTGTAAAGCAATTATCCTTCACTTAAAAAATAAATCATGAGTTCAGTTCAGTCGCTCAGTCGTGTCCAACTCTTTGAGACCCCATGAATCGCAGCACGCCAGGTTTCCCAGTCCATCACCAACTCCCAGAGTTCACTCAGACTCACGTCCATCGAGTCCGTGATGCCATCCAGCCATCTCATCCTCGGTCGTCCCCTTCTCCTCCTGCCCTCAATCCCTCCCAGCAGCAGAATCTTTTCCAATGAGTCAACTCTTCACATGAGGTGGCCAAAGTACTGGAGTTTCAGCTTCAGCATCATTCCTTC